>OY292406.1:12500-176959 GCA_958496205.1 Idaea biselata | reverse complement strand
GCTATGCAGTACCTGCAGATCTCATCAACAAAGACCCGGCACTCCTCATGCAGATCCCTCATGAGTTCCTCCGTGAGGAGCGGCTTCAGGTATCCGTAGAGAGTCTCCGGAACTCTCTCGGGGGGTAGCGAGTCGTACAGAGACCACGATGAGAAGTACTTATGCAGTATCTGGTGGAAATGTCCTGTGGTTATACCATAGAACTGGATGGTCTCTAGTAGAGAATAGTCTCTACTAGAGACCTTACTTACAAACGACTAGCTGCGTCCCGCGGTTACACCCGCGTAAGTCCCGATACCGTTGGAATATCGAGATTAAAAGTAGCTTAGGTTACTCCTCGATAATTATAGCTTTTTCTGTAGTTTCTGAGTTTATTTATTACAAACATACACACACAGACACACAAATACAAATCTTTCCTCTTTAGTATATTATTATAATATAATTATAATATAGTGTATCTAGATGTACCTAGATTACACAAACATAGTTAATTCTCGGGTCTACGTATTACGTATAATGTCAAAAAGGTTGTGTCTGTAAGTGTAACCGGGTGGTGGTTTAAGTCAGTACCAACTGACCTCAGCGATATCCCCAGTGCAGTTAGAAGTCTGCACTTGGTACCCGGGATCGCCGTCCGGATTGCATCTCGCCTTAAATAAATTCTCTGCCTCTTTCTTAGCCCTCTCTTTCTCCGCCTCTGCCTTAAGTTGCGCCTCGTATTTTGCGTTTATTTTCTCTTGTTTTAACTAAAAAAATATGATGAAATGATTGAAATATTAAGTACTAGTACTAGAGATGACGTTTCAAACATATTTAAAGTTAATTTTACGCGAAATCTAATCTTTATTAATCTATACCAGGGGTTCCCAAACTTATTTTGACCACTTCCCACTTTGAAAAAGAATTTTGGAGCCTTAGAAACCACTATAACTTCAAATGAAATGAATTATTGTAAGCTATACTAGCGGAGATTAAACTACTTTTATTTTGAAACGGAGCGACCTATTGACATGATTTTTATTTTATTTATTCAATAAAACAGGACACATATTATGAGAACTACACGGAGAGAAATATCGAACCGAGTTAGTTTGAGCAATTTCTTCATTAATATTAGTTGATGTTTACATGTTGCAGTCGAGGGCTCAGTCGGTGTCTAAAAGTCCTTCTAGCTAGATTAAATAGTCTCTTGCACAACGCCCCCATTTTTTTCTGGGTCTCTTACCGCCCCCCTTTAGGCCTGCAGCCTAAAGCAGGGCGTTATCGCCCACTTTGGGAACCCCTGATCTATACAAATATTGTAAAGAGGTATCATGTGTGATTGTATGTACCTATGTATATTAGGGGTAATCTCTGAACTACTCTGAAACTACTGGACCGATCTCAACACGCGCCACGCTTGTTTGTTATACTAATACCTAAATCAAATTAAAATATATAGGTAAACTTGCTGACCCGGCAAACGTTGTTTTGCATTATAAATTATAGATATTAGCCGATTCTCAGACCTACTAAATACGCATATAAAATTTGGTAAAAATCGGTAAAGCCGTTTCGGAGGAGTACGGTAACTAACATTGTGACATGGAAATTTTATATATTAGAAGAAGATAAATATTGCACGACGACGTTACACACAGCGCCACTAAATCTAGCCACACTAAGCCCTAGGTGAGTACTATGGGTACTAGACAAGACAACTGATAATTATATTACATATTATACTTTTTTTTGAAGTAGGTATCTATCAGTAAGGGTATTCAGAGAGCTTCGGTCCGAAACCGATGTCCAAAACGTTATCTCCGTCTCGCTCAGCGCGACTAATAAAGACAGTGACAGACATGTCAAGTCGAACTTCGGTTTCGGACCGAACTGCTCTGAATATTCCTACAGATCAATACCCACCATTTCTTTAGTCTTTCCTTTAATAGAAGCTAGATACTTGTCATCCGCGTCCTTCTTCTCCTCGATGGAGGGGTACTCTCCCCTAATCACTAGTAAGGTTCCCCCCTCCACTGGGTGAGGGTATTCTGGGAAGAAGCCATAGCCGTAGTACCTGTGAAGTTGTCTCGTTCAATCACTGGTTGCCAGGAAGACATCGCCCTTAGGCGATAAGGGCGCCTATTGTGCTACGTTAGGTTCAAGTTTGTTTATACCAGAGGTTCCGTAACTTATTTGAGCCGCGCCCCCTTTCGACCATAAAAAAAATACTGCGCCCCCCATCCTTCAGTCTGGATCATCAGGTTAGAATAAAAAACCGGGCAAGTGCGACACTCGCGCACAAAAAGTTCCGTACCACTATCGCAATTGGATACGGAACCCCAAAATGGTTTACAACAAACAATTTTAAATTTGATAGGAAAATGTGATGGGACGTAAGACTCGAAGCTAATTCTTAATTCTTACCCAATTGTGATAGTGGTACGGAACCCTTCGTGTGCGAGTTTCGCACTTGGCCGGGTTTTTTATTTTTCTTCAAGATACTTCCAGTCATTTTGTTGTGCAAACTTCTTCAAGTAGGTATAAACAACGTGGCGACTGTTACCATTTCCATACAAACTTAATACCAAAATAAATTATGAAAAATTTAGTTTTCTACCTTAATATCGATATTATTCGGATTAAGATTTTACTTTTAAATGGTCCCCACCACAAGGTTTTCCAAAATATTCATTCGAAATGAAATAAAACGGAGAAACATTTTTTTTTTCATTTTTACAGCGTCGACTACGTTTGTATGGAGAAGGAGTAGGTAGACTGTCCTCTTAAGTTAGAGGTCTTAGGGCGACCTGACAACTCTAAAACTAGGTGAGACACACCAGTGTACAAAAAGCAGAAGACCGTAACAGCATTATAACTTACCATTCTTGAAACCATTCTCTAATATGATCAGTGATATCGTCGATCTGATCATCTTTCCTAAATACTAGAATTCTCGTTTTTTCTCTCTCCAATTCTTTCGACTATGTCTCCTTGATTTGTTCTTTCAGTTTGAAACGACGATCTAAATACTGAAGGAAATTCAATGATTAAAGTAAAGTAAATACTTACCCCTTACTTACAAGCGAGGACTAAGTTTATGTAACGTTTGTCACTGTCTGTTAACTTTGAAATTCATGTCACAGTAAAAGACAAACGTTACATAAACATAGTCATCGTTTATAAGTAAGGGGTTACTATTTCGCTATGACAAAGATTCTTAGATGGTATAGTCTTAAATTCAACATTAGTTACTATGCGATTTTTTGAGTTTAGGAGCTGCTTAACTGTTTAGGTAGCCCTCAAATCTTGAGTAGCATTTCAGTATTCGGGCGTTAGTTTAGTCTTTGGATTCAAGCCGCCCAACACTAAGACAGGCTTTATAACCGAGTTGAATACTCGACTTTAGTGTTGTTACTTTAATATTGAGCGTCGATACTATCGATCTAAATATGTCACATTTTCCTATCAACGTTTAAAATTGGTAAACGATTTTAGGGTTCGGTACCCAATTGTGATAGTGGTACGGAACCCTTCGTGCGCGAGTTTCGCACTTGCCGGGTTTTTGAATTAGCTATCGATTGTAAAAGTATCGATAGTTCGGCAACGCTACACATCTACTGTGTTCTGTAGTGTGGACCGTTAGCCTCAAAAAAGACCGGAATAGTTCACTTTGTGATACCAGCACCAAATTTTAGTATGTTGTTAAACATGACATTTTATCTTAAAAACCGTCGGGACCCCATCTGTAAAGTGTCTGGATCTGGAGATATTACGTCATCAAAATGGCGGCCGCCGTATTATGAAAATTGCAGCATCGGAAGTATAAGGTACAGACAAAAAATATGTAGGTACTACAGACATATAATGAATAATTCATCACCTATCCAATAAACAAAAAACTAGAACTCGATCGGATGAAAAATTTCTTAGTTACGCCGTTGTTATTATTCGTATTTGGGACAAAATGGGAGTGCACATTTCTTTTGTTGTGTGTGTCTACTTTACCGGATATCTCAGCCGTTAGAGATCTTTTCGCGGTGGTTTTTTGTTGTATAAGAAAAGTATTAGCTTCTCGTTGGTTTCATAAAAAAATGGTGATGATCTGATGAGAACCTTCGGAATGATGAGCAGAATAATAGAGTATACAATAAGTACTCATTACTATGCCTTACCTTTTTATTTTCAACATCATAATGTGGTCTGTCAAATTCTCTAAATGGATCCGGTATAATTCCAAGAAGAGTGTCTCTCTTGTCATCCTTCGCGTGTTTTCTTTTCAATCTCATATATTCTCTGAGAGAAAAAAACACAAAATAGTTAGTATACATTTGGTTAACTTCACAAAGCGCCATCTGGCGCCATGGTAAACTAGTTTAAGCTAGTTAATGCATGCATACCTACTTACGTACATTACATATTTGTCTTTCATAAAAAACTATCGGTACTCACTTTGTCTTAGAAAGTAAGATCATACGTAAAAAAACTCAAAGTAGATACACTTACTTGAAAGCGACAGCTCTTTTGTAAGAGGATAGTCTCCATTCTCTTTCTCCATACAAACGTAGTTTACATTTTCCTCCCTGGATAAAGACATTAGAGCAAATATGTTTATGCCATAAAACTTATATCTATCATGACTATGCATCTACCTTTTTATTTTTTTCATTTTTTATTATTATTTTAATTAGAAAATAAAAAAAAATAAAAGGGTAGATGCATTGTCATGACAGATATAGGTTTTATGGCATAAACATATTTGCTCTAATGTCTTTATCCAGGGAGGAAAATTTAAACTACGTTTGTATGGAGAAAGCGAATGGAGACTATCCTCTTTTAAAAATTTAAATTAAAAAAAACGGGTTTAAAACGGGTCGCGTTTAAAAACGGGACCATATTACTGAGATTTCGCTGTCTGTCTGTTTGTCATCAGGCTGTATCTCATAAACTGTAATAGCTAGACGGTACAAACACTAAAGACAAAATAAAACGAATAATTAGCTAAGGGGGGTTCCCATACAACAAACGTGATTTTGACATATAAAACGCAACGATACCTCGATGTATTTTTACCACTGGCGCCATCTAGTGATGGAGTGATAATAGTTACTTCTTATGCAAGGCTGCAAAGTTGGTTTTTGGCGCGAGTACTTGTATTGAAACCTGAGCTAGCGAAGCATTCTAGAATTAAACCACGAGCGCAGCGAGTGGTTCAAATATAGAATGCTAAGCGTTGCATTTTGGGATTCCGTACCCAATTGTGATAGTGGTACTACGGCAACCTTCGTGCGTGAATCTGATTCGCACTTGGCCTTGGTTTTCCTTTTGATGTAAGACTCTGAGAAAGGTACACATTCTATTATACTTACCTATAAACTCTCTGTATAAGTGCTGCCGCAGCGTTCTTCAGCGCCAACGGCGGTTCTTCCACTTTACCAGCAAAATACGTCTTCCTTCGTTTACAGTTAGAGTTGTAATCCTGCACGTAGAAGCTTCGGAAGCGGATCGTCTTTTGTAAGAGGACAGCTTGGATGTACTCTTCTGGTATTGCAGTGTGGGCGCTTGGCGCTGTGGGGTAAAAGGATAACCTACTCTTTTCTCCATACAAACTTTACAAACGTAGTCGACTATTTCCTCCCTGGATAATGACATTAGAGCAAATTATTCTTAAATTCATCGCTCGAACGCATCAGGGAACTCGTGTGGTCTAGTTCGTGAAGATATTGTAAAGACAAGACAAAGGGGTATTGACCCAAAGACGCGAGTTCAAACCTCGCCGCGAATGAATTTTGAAAGATGATTTTTTCCTTCAAAATATTTCTTGGAAATTAATTTATTAAAATCTCGAGAAACCGAGGGTGAAACAGCGGGACACAGCTAGTATTAAGTTAAAAATAATAAACGATTCCGCTCATTATGCAATTATTATTATTTTTATTTTACCCGACTGCCAAAGAAAAGTAAAAAGATGGGAACCTACTTTAGTGTTGTATATTGTTAGGTAGGTAACTTACTACCAATTACAGTTTTAATTTAATTTTAATTATAGCTTGGGTATTAATAATTATTCTTCGAAAACTCATATAAAGATAGGTAATGACGCTGCGTCCCGCGGTTTCACCCGCGTAAGTCCCGATCCCGTTGAAATATCGGGATCAAAAGTAGCTTATGTTACGCAGGGTGAATGTAGATTTCTAATAGTGAAAGAATTTTTAAAATCGGCACATTAGTTTTTGAGTTAATTCATAACAAACATACACACACACACACACACAAAACTAAAAATCTTTCCTCTTTTTAATATTAGTGTAGAAGTGAAGATATCTCAAACCTTCAAAAACGAGAGTATAAGAGAGTCGTATATTTTTTTAAAATAATATTTGGTTTTCAATCCAAAAAAATGTGCGTTGCTTTTAAATACAACCCGCTCAATTTTTGCTATTTCGTCTTTTGCAATTAGTCGACAAAATACTATATTTTTATGAGGCGTACTTTATTTTTTAGTGACAAATACTATATTTTTGGAAAAAAGTGTTGGCAACCCTAGTTCCTAGGGACCAAGCAGTTTATCCACCACCGGATAGTCTCCAAACCTACCAACACTAAGTTCCTCGTCTGCCTCGTCCTCCGCTCCATGGTCTGACGTCTCTATGATGTCCATGACGGAACCACTCAGCGGGTCCACTATTACACTCTTTGTTGACACTGATGCTGCATCCTAGAAGAACCAGGGAGGCTACCGCGGTTGTTCCGTCGGCATCAGGATCGGATTCATTTGACAGTTGACAGCCGAATTTTGAACCGCGAAAATTTCAAATCGACACGTCGATTACTCATATCGATGCCGAAGCCAAATTGAATGAATGAAACACAAACAGAATTGAATTCAATTAAAGATTTTGACAGAAAATCTTCAAATCGACGGCTGATGGCCATGCGCATTTTAAAATTGAAAACCCCGCTGTCAGAGATGTCAAACTACCGCGTTGGCATCGAGTTGATGTCAACGGAACAACTGCGGTAGCTTTCCAGAGTAACATTACTACAGACAGACGACCCCAGAAATGTTACTATTAAAACCGCCTATTAGATATACAGCTTAGTAACTTATGACAAAAAGTTATTAGTATAATACTGTTTTAGAATCCTTATGAAATAGGCAATTTTTTCAATAGTCGCCCAGACAGGTTTCATACATTTTTTTTACACCACAGATGCTCAAACTTAGCAGAAAGTAAAGTTTATAAAAATAAATCTATCTTTGGGGACATCCTGTAAGTTACTACCCTATTAGTATTAAAAAACTTATAAGAAACTCTTTGGTAAGTAAGGCAGACTGGTATATTTGACAGATAGGGCAGCCATTTTGAATTCCATGACCAACTCGATTTGTCCTGACCAATCAGAAGCGACCTCACATTGTACCAAACTCCTTGTTATTTTTGAAACACGTTTGTTGTATGGGAGCCCCTTTTAAATAATTGTTTTATTTTGTTTTTAGTATTTGTTGTTGTAGCGGCAACCGAAATACATCTTCTGTGAAAATTTCAACCTTCTAGCTATTACGGTTCATGAGATACAGCCTGGTGACAGACGGACAGACGGACGGACGGACAGACAGACAGACAGACAGACAGACAGACAGCGAAGTCTCAGTAATAGGGTCCCGTTTTTACCTTTAGGTACGGAACCCTAAAAATGGAGTAAGGTCGGAATATTTTTACCACTTTTTGTTTCTGTCTGTCAACTTTGAAAGTTCTTGTCACGGAAAAAGACAAAGCATGTTCTCAATACTCCAACCTTATTCCACGTTTATTAATAAGGCTAATAGAGTCCTTCGATACGCACTGGATTCAATATTACACCGCCTACATAAGACAGAGCTTTAGTTACCTCGGCGCATAAACTGCTATTAGTAAACCACAGCACTATTACCTTTCTAAGTTTGGATGGAGGCGCATTTTTCCTTCTCCCTGCATCAGTCCACATTTGCTGCAACAGACTCTCCACCATCTCCGGTCTGCTTCGCAGCGGGATGTGATACGGCACCAAGATCTCTATGTCAAACGGCGTCATCATCAGTTGCGACAGCGCTGTGTCCACGTAGATATAGTCATTGACTATGACGTGGACTATTTCGTTACGTAGCTCGTAGATTCTGAAAAAGGAAGATGGAGAGAGGAGAGAAGGGGGAGTGATGTATGGCGTTAAGCCCACGTAGATTTAGTAATTGTCTATGAAATGAACTGTTTTTACAGCCTCTGCGGCGCGTGGGGGGTAGGCCCGACTGCAATGCAGAAGGTTGCGGGTTAAATTCCCGTCGAGTATGCAAATATTTTTGCTGAAGAGGTACCTGCCCAAGATACTGTTACCATTTCCATACAAACATAATACCAAAATAAATTATGAAAAATTTAGTTTTCTACCTTAATATCGATATTATTCGGATTAGGATTTTAAAATAAAACGAAAGAACATTTTTTTCATTTTATTAAAATTTTAAATTAATTTTTATTGGGAATAATATAAAACAAATGAGATGTAAACTAGTAATTTACGCTTAATTTATGTGGTGCTAAAATCAATTAACTTCGAAGACTTTATTCTAGATAATGTTTTTTCTTCTTCTTTTCGTATAGTGATGAGTGAGGTGCCCTAGTGCTAGAGTTGTCAGGTCGGTCTAAAGCCTCTAACTTGACCTAACGAATACTTTCAGAGATAAAAACGAAAATTTCGAGTGGGACATTTTCCGCCTAAATGATATTCGAGTAGGTTTTTCTTTGACCTAACCTTTTCCACAGTCCCCTGATAATCTCCAACATATAGTCAGCTCTCTGCAGATGTACACTGGTCACATACGCCTCGTACATCCTGTTCATCAAGTCACAGTATAAAGCGTAGTTTCTACCGAGCACCTCTGGGGGGAGGCAGCGGTCTTTTAGACGAAAGAACTTTTTACACTTTAGCTGTGAATTAAGCAAAACATTTTGGCACATCTACGGCTGCACATTGTTACTTTATTTGATCAAAATAGTCAACGTAAATCTAGTCATTTGTCCAACATATACATACACTCGTAGTTTAAGCCCTAGGGATTAAAGGATTTTAACTTTGGATCGTTGAAATTTCCAAGTAAGCGCTTGGCACAAAAACGCATGCTATATTATCGGCAGATAAAAATCACATGTGTGCGAGAGCTTTAACAAATTAAAATTTGAAACGAAAATGTGACATATTTAGCTTCGATTCTTACTTCCATCATACGACCACACCACTAAAAAAAAATGAAAAAAAAAACTTTGGCACAAAGACAATCTGAAACTCTTTGGTAAGTGAAGGCAGACTGGTAGGTATTTGACAGATAGGGTAGCCATTTTGAATTTCATGACCTACTCGATTCGATGTTTTTGAAACACGTTTGTTGTATGGGAGCCCCTCTTAAATATTTGTTTTAATTTGTTTTTAGTATTTGTTGTTATAGCGGCAACCGAAATACATCTTCTGTGAAAATTTCAACCGTCTAGCTATTACGGTTCATGAGATACAGCCTGGTGACAGACGGACGGACGGACAGACAGACAGACAGCGAAGTCTCAGTAATAGGGTCCCTTTTTTACCTTTAGGTACGGAACCCTAAAAACGAACACCTAGACATTTAAAAACAAAATAAATGGTGAAACAGTCCATTCCACAAAATAATTCCCGCGGACGTAGAGTTGTAAAAAGCCATTTTGTTAGTTTTTTTATGGAACAAATCTCCTCCTTTTTTTACTCGATGTAGTAGGGATTGCTGTTTTCCCAACATATGTGTACCTTTTGAAAAACGGAACTATGTTTTGACGAACTAAATTTCTATTATCCGTTTGTTACACTGCAACTACTTTTGTATACGTGTACTAAACACGAAATAGTTATTTGTTATGCAAGGCTGCAAAGTTGGTTTTTGCAGCGAGTACTTGTATTGAAACCTGAGCTAGCGAAGCATTCTAGGATTGAACCACGAGCGCAAGCGAGTGGTTCAAATATAGAATGCCGAGCGTCGCAAAGGTTTCAAAGGTACGAGATGCAAAAAACTTTGCTGCCGAGTAAAACACACAATTTTTCACCTCACTACAGCGAGGAAAACGCTAGGTGCATTTTTCCGGTAGAAAACTCAATTCGGCATTATACAGGGTGAACCATTTAAACGGGCCTTCAGGGGGATATCCTAAACTATAAGAGATAGCGAAAAATGCTGAAAGGAGTTGCGTCCCCGATTTTGATAAAAACTAAAATGGCATTAATAGATTTTTGAAAAATTAATTACCCTAGCCAGGAATTGAACCTTGTCTTTTTGCAAAAAAATAAACACCCTTTATTATTGTACCGATCGATAGTGTTGCTGATAGAGATTTACCACAATATGTTTGTTTCCAGGAAAACAAACATATTATTGTGGTAAATCGAGAAAAATGACAATTTTTAATAAAAATATGAAATAGCCAAGTATTCTGTACAAGTACTTGTTTGTTACCCGTACTTATTACAACAACCTAACTCTATTTGAACGACTGCATCAGCGACTTTATCATCATTTCAGATCATGTTCTGATTTCAAAATTTCGCACACAGTTCAAATCATGAGCTTTGATGTTTGACGTAAGCAGTAATGCACAACTGATAGTCTTTTTTGGTGAAAATTAATATTTTTATTAAAAATGAGGCATATGTCTTGATTTACCACACTATGTTTGTTTCCAGGATTTGATATTTATCAGCAACGCTATCGATCAGTACAATAATATAGGATGTTTATTTTTTTGCAAAAAGACAAGGTTCATTTCCTGGCTAGGGTAATTAATTTTTCGAAAATCTATTAATGCCATTTTAGTTTTTGTCAAAATCGGGGACGCAACTCCTTTCAGCATTTTTCTCTAACTCTTATAGTTTAGAATATCCCCCTGAAGGCCCGTTTAAATGGTTCACCCTGTATACCGCTTATTGTACTGTTAGCGGAAAAGTGACGTCACACTCGCCAGCAGAGGGGATGCAAGTGGGAGAAGCCCGGATTGCCTATATAAGCGCCTGCGCGCTCATTTTAGAGTAATTTTCCGTTGAGTGCAGAAGTAGGAAGAACCTATGTTCGTTTGAGGAGTCAAATTGCCTTTTCTTTTTCCTATTAATTTTTGCGTGCTATAATTTTCTTAGAAATTAATTTATTTTGTGATTCAGTTTGTGATTACTGTTTAGTGATTAGTTATTTCGTTTTTAAGGTTAAAATTGTTGTAAAATTAAGTAAATAAGTAAGTTAGGTGTGATTAATGTTTTTTTTTAATTATTTTCCCTTCTGATTTCCTAAAAGTACCGTAAATAATAAAAATAAGCAAACAATCTCTAAATTGAATAATTCATGAAAAAACCTGCTTGATACTAATGATAATATATACGACATTGGCAATGTGCAACAATACATACGACATTGGCAATGTGCAACAATACTTCGTGGTTCGATGCCATGAACAAAAAAAAAAGAAATGAGGTTCCGGTTAGCGCATTTTCAAAGGACTTGGCTCTATATAAAAGCAACGTATAAAAGTATCGAGAAGACAGATTCGAATTTTAAAATCTCTTTTCATCCCATCTATTCGAAAAGTGTCGCTTTGGTCCTCTATATGTGCGACCAAAGTAGCTCTTTTCTGTTAAGAGATAAACAGGCGGGAGCAAAGTAAAACAGGCGGGAGCAAAATAAAATAGGCGGGAGCAAAGTAAATTTGAATTTGGAACTTGTATCATTCATAGAAATCAAACGCAAATTATATGATCACTGGCTACATGTTGGCTGCATGGCGCGGGGACCCACGCCAATTGACAAAAAAAAAAAAAAGACCGGGAATTACGACTGTGTTCTTGTAATCAGTCTGGTAAATAATTATTTTGTTGTATTTAATTTTGCAAAAAAAATGAGTTCGACTACGAGTTATGACAGTGATAACGAATTAACTCCTAAAACAATTACTACCGAAGCCAACATCGTTGTGCAAACCTTATTACCCACGAAATCCCGTGAAAAATATTTAAAGGCCTATGAAAATTTCATTCAATGGAAAAACGGAAAAGGAGCGAAAACATTTTAAGAAAATGTGTTTTTAGCCTATTTCCAAGAGTTATCGAAAACTAGACAACCTACCACACTTTGGAGTATATACTCAATGATTAAAGCTACAGTTAATACAAATAAAAATATTAATATTGATACGTACATAAAATTATTAGCTTATCTAAAGAGACTATCCGAAGGATACAAAGCAAAGAAATCAAAAGTATTCTCCAATGAAAACGTCGAGAGTTTTTTGAATGACGCGCCTGATAAGGAATTTCTGGCAACTAAAGTATGTATCTTTTAATTTTTCTATTGTAATCTATAAACAGGATGTTTTAAAACGTGTACGTATTGTGCCTACTTGTCTGATTCCCTTTTGTGTTTTGTTACAGGTGGTTTTAATATTCGGCATTCACGGAGCTTGTCGTAGTAACGAACTTATCAAAATAACAGTTGACGATGTCAAAAAACACTCCGATGACTTACTTTTAGTGCATATAAATGACACCAAAACAAAAATCGATCGGTCATTCGTCATTCGTGGCCAGTACAAAATAATTGTGGAAAAATATCAGAGCCTGCGTCCTTCTCATATAACATCTAATAGATTTTTTATTAGGTATCAAAATGGAAAATGCTTCAAACAGGTTATGGGAAAAAATAGACTATCTTCAATGCCCCGAGAAATCGCTATGTACTTGAAGTTGCCAGATTGCAAGCTATACACAGGACATTGTTTTCGGCGAACGTCCGCTACACTTTTGGCAGATTCTGGAGCGGACCTTACAGTTTTAAAGCGGCACGGAGGGTGGAAATCTAGCTCTGTAGCAGAAGGTTACATCGAAGATTCCATTCAAAATAAGGAAAAAACTAGCACCCGCATTGTAGAAAATATTAAATTAAGACCTTAAGACAATACGCTTATGCCGATGTCGCCACGTCCATCCACATCAAAGGATTCTGTACCATTTTTTGAGCACCAGTCAGATACTAACATTACAACTACTCAAAATGTAAATGAATCGACAACAATATCGAACCCAAATAAAACAGTGACAATAACTTTTCAAAATTGCGCTAGCGTTTCAAATATAAATATAAATTTGTAAGTTATTGTTTTTACTTATATCCACATGTCTTTTATTGAATTAAATGTATCCATTATTTACAAAACACCGTCTCTTACTTATTTTCTCATAGAAAGGGGATGAAAAGTAGAGTATATAACTCGAGAGCAAATTATTTTTCCCTCGGGCGATGTATATTTTGAATCCCTCGCTGCGCTCAAGATTCTACGTTATTCTAGAATCTTTCGCTTTGCTCGTGATTCAAAATAACGCCCTCGCCGTAAAAATACTATTTTGCTCCCTTGTTATACAATCTACTATTCCACGCTAGGGCGCAAAATGCGATTTTGCACGCAGAAATCAGCGTGCAAAACGATCCTTTCCGAGGTTGTGAGGTGAAAATGTCTTTTTCTCTAATTTTGATTTTGTCGTAAGGTTTCGCACGGCTTATGCACAGCCAGTTTCAATTTTGTAACAACCAAGTATCAACCGACTCATGATCTGATTAAAAAAGTTAAATACTTATAGCCTTTTTCGTTTTTTCCTTTTTTGGTCGTCTTTTACGGCGGGCAGAGGATACCGTGAGCATGGAATGATCATTTAGGGACGTGGTCACTATGTGGTCACTTAGGATTATTATCACGTCATTATGGAACTAAACGATTCTTTTAGATCCGGGCTACAGGGCCCAGCCAGACCCTGGTTTGTAGGTTCCCAATTAAATTACTTGTAAATCAATATCTTCATGAAGGAGCAGTTGAGCTTTCTTCACAATTTCGACCCATTTGTTGTGCGCGTCTGTAGCAATGGGGAACGTCGATGGAACCTTCAGGAATGGCATTTTTTCTACAAGAAAATAAAGCATAAAGTTTGTAAGCATTAAGAAGTTTAAGACCCGGTTTCCACCAACGCGTAGAGGAGAGGAGACTTGGGAAGTGCTGCCTTAGATTAAAACAAAAAACTAAAGATACGATACGGACAATGAGACGATAAAACCGCGTCTAGCTGACGCACTAGCCTCAGTCGTATGTCGAACCGTTGCCGCGTGAGGACGTGCTGTCACACTGTGATCATCTTTTTGACATCCATAAGAATGCCTTTTTGCTTTTTTTACAAATGCCTGAATCATTCTTAAGGCGAATGTTTTTAAAAACAATAATTTTATGAAAATGCATGTAGGTGTTTCTAGCTTATTTTTCGAATACGCAATGTTAGAATATACCGTATCTACTTTTTTGTTTTTTTCTAAGGGTGCTGCTGTGAAGTTAGCAGCTACGTTAGCAGGTAATTTCCACCAAAGCGAAAAGGAGATGCGTAGAGGAGAGATGTCCAGTTATGAATACTTACGCAGATAAGAATAAATCAAGTAAATTTCACAAATACAGTGATGTCCGTCAGGTTAATTTGAGACATAAGGATGATCTGACTGTGCCCTATAGTAGGCTCCAGAAAATAAGTAAGTCGTTCTGTAGTACTAGTGTACTTTATTATAATAAACTACCTGAAGACGTATGTGACATGTCCATTACAAGATTCAAAAAATATATTAAACTTAAATTGTGTAATAAGGCGTACTATAGCACGTCTAAATATTTTGATGAAAAGAATCCATGAACATGATTGTTAACTGCTCCTGTTCAAATTACAGATATCTGTATTATGACGATTGTAATATAAAACATGATAAAAAAAATAATTGAAAAAAAAAACTCCATGAGTTTTTTGTGGTTTCTTCTCATCGGAGGGCGCGTTCCGAAACCTCGGTAAAATAAAATCTCGACGTTTCAAAACGTACGTATGTGTGCTTAATATACGTTCTAAATGAATAAATAATTTTGAGTTTTGAGTTTTTTATGATTAGCAGAAATATGAGTTGGATGTAGTGGAGACATCAGGAGATTAGAACTATGAGAACACGAAATCAGTCATGTGCCTTTTACCAAAGGAATGACGGGTGTTGATTTTGACCCCTGCACTTTCCAGCCATTGAACATTTTCTCATGTTGACTGCCCAGTCCCGGAATCGTTGTGAACATTACAAAATTCCCCTTCTCTAGGTAGGTATATTTCATCCCTAACCAGTTCCACCGAAGCTAAGCGGAGAAGAGATGTAGAAATAACGAGCGGATTGTTTTTTTTTTGCTTTCATATCTTAGGTAAGTAGGCATTTCTGTTCACATATGTATGAGCCTAACCATAATTGCAAATTCGTGGTGGCAGACCGAGGTTTTTCTAATTACAAAATAAAAAAAACAGCTTTGTTATGTCTACACTATCTTCATACATACATACACTAATATTATAAAGAGGAAGATTTGTATTTTTGTGTGTATGTGTGTCTGTATATTTGTAACGAATAAAGTCAACAACTATTATCCCGATCAAAGAATTTTTAAAACAAAATCCGCGGGACGCAGCTAGTAAACAAATAAACTCGCAGGGTTCCTATCTCCTATCTTTCTTCTTCTACTTTTCTTCATGGACCTTAGAGATCATTTGTCGTCATTGCCACAGCCTGATTTTAAATGGCCTTATTAATAAACGTAGAGTAAGGTCGGAGTAGTGAGAGTAGTTCAAATCACATCTCTCGTCTCCTCTGCTCTCCGCTTTGCTGGAAGCTAACAGAGAAATGAAATATAAACTATTGTTTTAACAGGATCACTGGAAGCTAAGCCCATTTCTGAGCCCACGTAGCTGTCTTTGGAGAGCGGGGTAAACGATAATACGCAAGGAGTGTGTTTTTAAATGTTTTAATCGACCAGAAACTTACCTAGGTACAAAAAAAAGTATTTCTTAGTTTTATAATTTAGTTTCAATACTAAAATTTCGGACTAAACTAAATAATTTTGATTCAGATCATGATACAGAATAAATTACAAATAATTTAAACAAAGTCAAATTAAAAATGACAATGGATTTTGACTTTTACCATAGATAAAATTGAAGTTTTTATACCCAACCCAACCAAGGGTCCGGCAAAAGTATATAAGTATAAAGTTTATTTATATGACATCCTCACAACGCGACGTTCCCGGTTGCATCCCTCTGATGAGCCCGGGGTCTGCTGAAATAAAACCCCAAATTATTAGGGGTTGGCACAACCCCTGCAAACAGCTGATCTACATTATATTATAGTTATAGCGTCCATCAACTATGGCCAACATTTAGGCATAAATGGAGGGGTCCGCTGTACCTTATACCTACCGTCACCTAGGCCACTCCCAGGAGCTACCATTCGGGATCAGTTATAGTTGGGGACGGCACAGTAGATCAGTCATTCATTATTGACCACGTCTACTGCAAATGGATTTGACAATGTTTTTACGGCCGCCTTCGGGCGAAGCAGTTTACCCGCCACGGTGGCGGGTAGACTGTTGGGAGAACTCTAGGTTCGCTAGTCTCCCCCAGATCCCCTAATTGTATTCTACGACACCCACGGGACGAGATGGAGTAGATGCTCTACCTAGGTACCTACTCTAAGCCGGGGCTACACGTAGTACCTATTTAAAGATTTGTGGATACTCGTAGAACCCATTCAAAGAAAGTTATGTTTCCTGACAAGTTTCGGACACAGAGACATTCATGTAAGCTATAATGCCTGTGACTCTTTGAGTAAACACGCGCCCGCCCAAAATGTTGCGGATTCAATTCCCGACTCAAACAAAATGTGTTAGATATATTATCTATACTATCTATGCTAATATTATAAAGAGGAAAAAATTGTATTTATGCGTAGGTATCTGTGTGTGTGTGTGTCAGTATGTTTGTTATGAATAAACTCAAAAACTAAGGGACCGATTTTAAAAATTCTTTCACTATTACAACTACATTCAATGATTCACCCCGATATTCCCACGGGATCGGGGCTTACGCGGGTGAAACCGCGGGTCGCAGCTAGTATTTAATAAATACAATAAATTATTCTCAAATTAAGGGAGGGTGCCCATAAAACCTTAACTCAAAGGATAGAGGATAAGGTGAGGTCTCAAAATGGGTGAGTAACAGTGATTTTAGATTCTAGAACCTCTCTTTATTGGTTGCGTCAAAATAATCAAAATGTAGGTACCTACCTACGTTTACTAAACTAGCTACGTCTTGCGGTTCCACACGCGTAAGTCGCGATCCCGTGAGAATATCGGGATCAAAAGTAGCCTATGTTACTCAGGGTTAATGTAGCTTTCTAATTGTGAAAGAATTTTTGAAATCGGTCGTGAAGTAGTAGTAGTTTTTGAGTTTATTCATAACAAACATACAGACACACACACACAAAACTAAAAATCTTTCCTATTTATAATATTTCTAAGGTATAGACCATAGAGTATAGATAGGTACCTTTATAATAATAATTAGTGTTAGGTAGGTATGTTAGGAAACAATATATAATTACCTACCAGGAGGGTTACTGCGGTTCGTTTCGATACGACATCGATACTGTCATACGATTCTACAGTTATACGATGATTCTACTGTCACATTCTGATAGTAGGGTGACAGTAGAACCATCGTTATGACAGTATCGTTGTCGTATCGAAACGAACCGAAGTAACCCTGCACATTAGGTATCCACAGTGAGTACAATATAGGTACAATATGAATCATCTAACTTCACCTTCGATCCGGACACATGTAAGAGGAAAGAACAATTGTAACGCATGAGGTTGGGTTGAACTTTATTCTGGACTTCCTGAAACAATGTTTTTTGTATTGTTCAGTCTGTTTTTTGGAAACTCAGGCGTGTATTTCTATAAGGGATCTATCAGACAGAGAGCAGTCACGCGGTCTAGCGTTCAAGCGTTCAAGCGGTCAGTTTTGCGTTCTTTATGCTAGGTTACGTTTTACGATTACGTTTTAATACAGGGTGGTCCAACTAGTGACGTCAATAAACTTTTTTTAGATATCTCACACCTGGGGGTATCCAAAAATACCCCATGTATATTCAGCGATTTTTTGTAGTTTAGGAGTTATGGCCTTTTTAGGGTTCCGTACCCAAAGGGTAAAAACGGGACCCTATTACTGAGACTTCGCTGTCTGTCTGTCTGTCTGTCTGTCTGTCTGTCTGTCTGTCTGTCCGTCCGTCCGTCCGTCCGTCCGTCTGTCACCAGGCTGAATCTCATGAACCGTAATAGCTAGACGGTTGAAATTTTCACAGAAGATGTATTTCGGTTGCCGCTACAACAACAAATACTAAAAACAAAATAAAACAAATATTTAAGAGGGGCTCCCATACAACAAACGTGTTTCAAAAACTACAAGGGAATCGAGTTGGTCGTGGAATTCAAAATGGCCGCCCTGTCTGTCAAATATACCAGTCTGCCTTCACTTACCAAAGAGTTTCTTATAAGTTTCAGATTTTCTTTGTGCCAAAGTTTTTTTTTTCTTTTTTTTTTTGAGTGGTGAGGATCGAAGCTAAATATTTTTTCTCATTTTCTACTAAAATGCGACCACTGAGACCTATTTGGTTATACTAACTGCAATAATTTAGATAATTGGCTAATTTCTTTTCAAATGTGGAGCTGAATAATAGGGTCATGTTACCTGTTACAAAAAAAGGCGTAACACTAAACAAACTGTTACAAATAAAAAAAAGTATTTCATAAAGTGAGCGTAGACAAAACGCTATAAACACTTTAAAGAGCAATTAAAAGAAAAACTCGCCTATTATTTTTTTTCCAAACCAACTTCAAAAACTTCCTAACTTCATTAGCTATCTACCCTATTAATTTTATTGGTCTATCACTAGAGGATCATATCAAAAATTTTATTTAAAAATTCTTTAAAAAATTTCTCACTCCTTTACTTACTAAAGCTAATAAACCTGAAGGGAAACTCCCGGCCTATTCTAATAACATTTTAAAAAACATATGTGTTCTTATTTTATTTAATACATACCTACAAACACTATTTATTTGTACAAGGGGGTTGTTATAGACTTATGTTTTACGACTTTTGGAAATTCGAAGGAGTTTTCGAAAATTTCGGGTTTAATGTTTGCATGAAAATCAGCTGTTTTTTTAGAGTTTGAGCTCATTGGCCTTAAGGTGCCCTTTTATTTAGTTTGGACCACTACAATCTTAACATTAATTGCCTTTATTTACAAAAACAGATGTTTTTTTAGTGATAAATTTTTTTTTTGAAAAAAAACTTTGAATTTCCAAAAGTCGTAGAACAAAAGTTATTCGCCTAGACCTCTAGAACGAACCCCTTTCGGCTTAATACCCCTCTTTGGAACAGCCTGTATACTCACACAGAAGGCATTCTGACCGCGTCGGTCAAGTAGAACTTTTCGTGAGCAATTGCACGCTCGAACACAGATCGCGAACGCAAAACGCTTGACCACGTGACCGCTCTCTATCTGATAGGTTCCTAAAAATGGAATTTGGAATCTCATGTGCTAATTGGAGGCTTTGAAATATGACTCAACTCAAAAAATGTACTTTTTCCTCAGATTCAATTAAAAGAAAGAAAAAATAGCAGACAACTGCAGACACGAAGCGGATTAAAAGAACATAACAGCGGCTCTAAGTAAATTTGTTATCAAATATCAGGATATTTGTAAAACATAGATCTATTGTCTGGATCACTTCAGACCATCTTCAGACAAGTCTGTCAGCAGATATAAAACACCTCCAGCAAAAACGTGAATAAAATTACAATAAAAACTTTTTATTATGAAAAATGCAGTCGTTTCGGGAATCTCTCCGCAGATGTACATAAATGAACAAACACATTTAGAGAAAGTGTATACACTAAGAAATATATCAAAGATTGTTTATCTAATTTACCCATACCACCTAGGTATAGTTGGTATGGGTGAATTAAATTAAAAGCATTAAAACTTAGAGAATTTAAAAAATGTGTTGACTTGCAATTTATGCCTGAGATCAGACCCAGATACAACTTGAAAAATCATCACAAACCCATCGACAGACCAAAAGTCTTTAGTCTACAAGGGTTCAAAATGCAGTCGCATCGCATCAAGTATTAAGATTTGTGGTATTAATAGTTTTTTACTAAAGTCGGGGAAATCAGTTCGGTTTTCCAACATTAAATGCTCTCTTTACCTACAACACTTTAATTAGGACTCGAGCAACCGATAGGCCGGTGCAAGATAACAAAAGAATGGAATTAAAAGTGGTTGTAAACAGTAACTGAGTAATAAAAATGTGGTAAAAGAAAATTAACTAACTATGATTTAAATTGAAAGGAGAATTATAATGGAACCAGTTGCATGATAGAGAGAAATATACAAGAAGGAAATTAATTGTAAGTAAGAATAAGAAAGAATAAATATATATACTTAATATAAATATTAAATATAATTATAAATAGGTACTGTAAGAATAAATATAAATACTTAAATAAAATAAGTTTGGTAATGGAAAATTTTAAATAAGGTACTATGGATTATGGCTGTAAAAGTGAATTTTGTAACAGAGAAATCAAAGAAAGAAATGAAATGACAGTACCAATGACGGAGATAGTTAATTCAATAAAAGAATTGTACAATAATGATTTTAATGGCACAGAATCTGGCGTTTCTCATCTTAAAATAGATGAACATGACCACAAAAGTCAACAAAATATAATTACAGAGAATATTAATGCTACAGATGCAATGTGTGAATTAAATAGCATTGGAATTCTTGACAAAGATCCGCTACAAGAATGTAAACATGACCGACTTTGTCCAAATACAGATCATCAAAATGATCAAAAAAGAGAACACTGTAACGCAACAGAAAATAAAAATGTTACCGATGTAATAGATAAATCGAATAGCATTGAAATTCCTGATACAGAATCCCTAAAACATTGTAAACCTCAAGTAGCTGATAGTATAGAAAAGAAAAGCGATCATAAAATAGAAGAAAACAATGACAAATGTGATAAAAACCTTAAAAACTGTAGTTCAAAGGATCCAGAATATTTATCAGGAGACCTAAAATATTTAAAAACAGAAATTAACAAAAACAGTAACAAAATAGACAAAAATGAACAAACAGAAATTAATAAAAATGTGCATGAAAATAATGAAATCAACTACGATTTATACAAACATGAAGACAAAATGAACGATAACGATGAAGAAGATGAAAATAAAGCAAATGAAACGATAGACAATGTTTCTGAAAAACCCGCGAAAGAATTGCGCCCTTTTTCATTAAGACATAGCGTCTCTTTCCGAAACAAACGGTGAGTTCTTTATTACTACTTATATTTATTTAGTTTAACTGCTCTTGTCGGTGTAAAAATGCTTTTTCCATTTCCATCTCTGCTCGTCTTCTTCATCAGCCGCTATTTTCGTCTACGACATGACAGCAGTCTTTATTTACCTTGATCTGGTTCATATATGTAGGTTCCTATGAAACCGCCATGTCGCAAAAGGCATCCCCCCGGTCCCATGGTCCCAAAGTCTCCACTCCTAAAGGCACAACATGTATTTAAGTAAGTTGCACTTCGCTATTCGCACTCCAAAATAAAAACAAAATTATAATTGCGTAAGTTGATAAAAAATGCAATGCAATAGCTTTACCGCGGCAGTCCCCGAGTGCCACACGTTTTTTTTTAATTCCTCAAAGAATCTTTACTAAATTCTCTTGGGATTGGAAATTACGCAGGTGAAACCGTGAGGCGCTGCTAGTTAGCATAAAACATTTCTTTATTTTCAGAAGCTTCAGAGGGAAACAAACTGAGAGATGGCGCCGACTTTCATTACGACATGAAGAGGATTTCGGAAAAGAATTGTAAGTTAATACAATATTGTTACAACAAAACCGGACAAATCCAAATCAAACACGCGTACGGAGGGTTCCGTACCATTGTCACAAAAACACGTTTGTTGCCCCACTTAAATACTTGTTTTTTTAGTATTTTGTTGTTATAGCGGCTACAGAAATACATAATCTGTGAAAAAATCAACTGTCAAGCTATCACGGTTCATGAGATACAGGGAGGCTACCGCGGTTCTTCCGTTGGCATCGGCATCGGATTCATTTGACAGTTGACAGCCGAATTTCGAACCGTGAAAATTTCAAATCGACGCGTCGATTACTTGATATGATGCCGAAGGCAGATTGAATGAATGCAACACAGACAGAATTGAATTGAATTGAAGATTTTGACAGAAAATCCTCAAATCGACGGCTGACGGCCATGGATGAGCGGTTTTAAAATTGTAAACTCCGCTGTCAGAGATGTCAAACTACCGCGTCGGCATCGAGTTGCTGTCAACGATACAACCGCGGTAGCCTCCCAGCATGGTGACAGACAAACAGACAGCGAAGTCTCAGTAAAAGGGTCCCGTTTTTCCCCCTTTCGGTACGGAACCTTTAAAACAAAAGGAGTTTCTTGGTGGGAGACTACGGCCGCGGCTTATGTGGTCTAAGTCGTAGCGCCAAGCAGACTCGTCCGTGTTCCGATACGTCGGCCGGGGCAGCCACTAAGACGGGTCGGATCTTGTTTAACTGCCGCCTTTCTTCTTCTAGGTGAGCGTGTTAAGATTTTTTTCCTTTTTTCTTCTTTTACCTCCATTTCTCCCTCTTATTTTTACAAGTTACAGTAGTTAAGGTTACAAGTTTAACAGTGCCGTTACAATAAAAATGGCGACGGATTTTATTGGAACCGCATGGGAGCATTTGTTAGTAACAGTTTTAATTTCACTAAGTATCTACACCAGGGGTTCCCTAACTTATTTGAGTCGCGCCCCCCTTTCGACCATAAAAAAAATCCGCGCCCCCCCGTCCTCCAGTCCAGATTGTCAGGTCAGGATAAAAAAGTGTTCAAAATAAGGATTTTTATTGCTCATTATTTTTTTTCATTCATACAAAAGGTATTTGGTCACTGCCAGCCTAGAGACTGATATTGGCCGACTGAGGAAACAATATTATGTTCTTCACAGACGTCAATTTCAAATAATTTCATTGGTCGTATCGAGCCGTCTGGAATGCATTCTCTCAGCGATCGCAGGTATTAACTGTACAGGTGGCCCGCGCCCCCCTTGAAATATGTCTGCGCCCCCCCCTGGGGGGCGCGCCCCCCAGTTAGGGAACCCCTGATCTACACTAATGGGGTAGCACACGCAAAGCTGTGAGCAGATGGCGCTGGAGTCGGATGATCTTGTTTATTTTTGATGATGGTCCCCACAAATGAAAACGCCGAGTTTTTTTTTCGAGACATATCGGTCTCATACCGAAAGAAAAAAAAACTTTGGCCAATTTGGCGCCGAGAGTTGTAAAAAACACCTGTTTGACAGTTCTTAATTCAAACCTAAGATCAGTCGACCAACGCCCTCTGCCGGGATAAAAAGTTAGTGTTTCTCCTCATTGTTATCTTTCGCGGAACTAAATTGTTAAATATGTCACCAAAATTAAACAATTTACACGCAACATAACTGGTAACAAAAATAGTGCGTTTCATCTTTAATTACCTATGCCGCCATGTTGCTAGCAAAACAAAAAAGTCTTGCCTTAATATCTTGAATGTGCTATACCCTAAACCTTGAATACAGGAAGATTCGTTCATTCATTATTTATATACAAATCCCCCTAAATTCAAGATAGCTCATTATTTTTTTTATATTTTGCACTTTTTTGTTTTGCTACCAACATGACGGCATAGGAATTTAAAGATGAAACGTACTCTAGGTTTCACGAAAATAAAACTTCAGGACGAGACGTCCACGTCCACGTTCCAAACAAAAGTAAAAATTAAAATTTAAGTTGAAATTCATGTTACTTGATGTTACTGTACACTGTACAGTAAATTGCTATTACGTTTTAGTAGGCGCTTTCGTTAGTAGGTTTCTGTAGAATCGTGTCCCCGGTTTCTTAGTGCGTAACGTGCGTACCATGCGTAACGTGCGTAGCAATGGAGTAGGTACTATTAGGTAGTAGGTATTACTATGAGAGAATTTTTGAAAAGAATTTCTTCAAATAAATCAGTCATCCATATGTAGGAAACACTTAACAAAAAAAACAAGAAAAGTCTATTATAGAGATGGGCCGACTAGTCGCCGACTAGTCGGGAAAGCCGACTAGTCGGCAGTTCAACCGACAAGTCGACAGGTGCCGACTAGTCGGCAAATTATGCCGACTAGTCGGCAACTAACAATTATACAATAAAACCAATATTTATTCAATTAGTAGTACAGTTTAGAAGGTGGGTAGTCAGAAAATCGTAAACAAAACACGTCATAGCTTACATACATCATCTAAACATCTAAAATGTCATAACTATGCCTCAGTTCCATTTTTTTTCCAACTTTTATTTTTATTTCAACCATTTTTTCGAAGTTTCGCTACTGCTTTCGAAGTGCAAACTTATCCAAAAATAGCAACAATCGCCGAGTGATCATGATTAACCCAAATATCTCGGAAATTAGGGTCCATATTGGCTCACATAAAATTTTAAGTCATATTCTTTGTCTTACTACCGATTTGTGTTCATAATAATCACTCTTCATAATTTTATTTATCATACTTTTTTTATTCAGACATTTTTATTACTACCATCGGAGCTCATAATAGTTAATGATCATAATTTTTTTATTAATACTGTTACTACCAAGAACAGTTTAAAATCATAATTTTTTTCTTCATAACATTTAATGATCATATTGCTTTAGTTCATAATTATTGTTACTAAGAACATATTTCAACTCATAATATCGTTGTTCAGAATAGCTTACTTTATAACAGACATTTATCATAATTTTTGTATTAATAACGGCAACTTTAACAAAACTTTTTATGAACTACCCCAATCAAACTCTTTGTGAAATTATAAATGGTTTTTGACTTGTGTTCTGGCGATCTTCTTTTTGAAACGGAGTTAACTCATAATGTAATTATATTTTCTATTCTATTATTATATTTCTTCTTAGAAATTACTCTTTAGTTAATAATGTTGTAATAAAAACACTTATGATTAAGATATATCAGGTTTTTTTTATTTATAGTAATTAGGCGCTTTGGCGACCGCTGCCGCGGCACGCTCGCTACGCTCGCTCGCCAAAGCGCTGCGCGTAATCATGTTCTTACATTAACCTAACCTATCCGAGTCGGTGTGCTCCGTATATTTAATTTCAAAATTCAAGTAAGATGACAATAGTAGTTTTATGACAGTAATCGTTTTTATTTATAACATGATGAAGATGACAGTAATAGTTTTTATTTATAGTAATTAGGCGCTTTGGCGACCGCTGCCGCGGCACGCTCGCTACGCTCGCTCGCCAAAGCGCTGCGCGTAATCATGTTCTTACATTAACCTAACCTATCCGAGTCGGTGTGCTCCGTATATTTTATTTCAAAATTCAAGTAAGATGACAATAGTAGGTGAAACAAATGTATGAATAAAGATATTATGATTTTCAATAATTATGCATAAAACACTTATGATTAAGAACACATGTATGAATATCAAAGTTATTTATTGGAATGATTATGAGTTTCGAGCATTATGATAAACAAATATATTAAAACAAATATTAGTAAAATGAAGTGTATGAATAATGATATTATGAATTTCAATTATTATATATTTTAATATTTAGTTTTTAAATTTTTTATGAAGAATGATCATTATGATTATAAATGGTATGTGAAACATTTTCGGACCTCCGATGATAGGAGTTAAAATTTTATGTAAGACGATCCGCCCCCCGGAAATTATAATGATCTGCATTGCCGACTAGTCGGCCGACTAGTCGGCAATTTTGGAACCGACTAGTCGGCTAGTCTGCTAGTCGGCAGAACCCCTAGTCGGCCCATCTCTAGTCTATTATCTATCTATACATATAATAAAATCGTAACTCAGCGGTGTCTGTTTTTGGAAGATATAAAAAAAATATAAATTGTATGGGTATCTATGAACGCAGTAGAACCTATTTTTCTGTTTTTCTGGTTGTCTGTTTGTCTGTTTGTCTGTTTGTCTGTTTGTGTGTGCCTTTGTGCCCGCTAATCTCAGAAACGGCTTATCCGATTTTAACCAAATTTGGTATGCAGATAGCTTTAGACCCCGATTAACATATAGGCTATTTTTTATCCGGATATTTTGTCCGGTTATCCGGATAAAGTGATTTTTCTGCTTTTACTTAGTTAGTTTGAATGTTGTAATGAAGAAGTATGTTGTGTGGAATCAATACATGACTAACCGGATATCCGGTCTAAAATAAAAAAAACCGGATATCCAGTTTTTTTTCAGGAAATTCCTAAAATACCGTATACCTTTGTCTCTCCATATATCCGGATCCTTCGGACATACGGAAATTCTTTATAATGGTTGTTTTTAACCGACTTTAAAAAAAAGAGGATCTGCTCAATTCTACCCGCATATTGTTTGTATGTGAATATGTTCAAACCGTACTCCGGCATATAAAGTCCGATTTCGATCATTCTTTTTTTATTTGGAAAGTGAGAGTCCCGAGTTGGTTCCATAAATTGTTGGTGAAGATCTGATGAGAACCTTCGGAATGATGAGCAGAATAGTATCCCGCAATGCTGTAAATTACTAATTTTTGGACTTCCATCAATAGAATCGGCTTATTAAGAACAAGGTACAAATTGATGGACCACCTGAAACCACCTTCTCAAAAATTCTTCAGTGATTAAAGTTACGGTTACAATTTTGATAATTTTTAGTGGCAGTCGAAATTTCAATAAAAAGGATTAAAAAAATATAGCTGTAATGAGGCAGTTTCACTGAGTAGATGCTGATTGCATGTAGTTTACGTGGCACGATGGCAGCTGTGGATTCCGATTCGAGGGTTCCGCGTTCGAATCACAGACCGGCGCATTCCCTTTTTAAGGAACGGTGGCCTACCGAGCCGAGTGATGGCTTCCGATTAGACGGCTGCGCGTTCGAGTCACGAGTCCCGGACACGACGTTACGTTTTACCCTCCAGATGGTCGTCCACCTTGCCGTTGTGAGGGGACTCAGTAGCTGAAAGCTAAGAGGCTCACGAGGTGGGAAACCGGGCTTGCCAGGCTTCTAATCCGTAATCCCGCGTCAGCGGGCTCGGGGTCCTTTCCGCAAGAAAGGGGCCGCATGGAAGATAACCACTATAAAAAATCACCTCAGCCTCTGGTGGTGAACTCGGTGAGGGAGGGGGGGCTTTATCACCGGCTTTGGGGACCTCGAGACGGTGGCGTGACCGTGCTGAGGGAGGGGAAACGGAGAGAAATTGTCTATCGGGCAGAGGCAGAGATGATGTTGCACTTTATGTTGGAGAGCTTATTTTTATTGTTTTGTCCTTAATTCGAAGTCGGGTTTTGATTTATTTTTAATATTCGATAAAGGCTACTTCTTATTATAAGTAATGCGAATAAGCATGCAACACGTTACCTACCGCTGCGCTGTGCAAAATCTACACTTAAATAGACTCTGCTATGATTCTCTTCTGTTCAGCAACAGACTTCCCTGGTCGTCCGTTCAAGTGTAGACTTTTGCTCAGCGATGGGTAGGTAGTCCGAAAAACGCTGACGAAGTCGCGGGCACAGCTAGTACATATAATAAAATCGTAACTTAACGGTGTCTGTTTTTGGAAGATATAAAAAAAAGATAAATGGTAGGGGTATCTATTAACGCAGTAGAACCTATTTTTCTATTTTTCTGGTTGTCTGTTTGTCTGTTTGTCTGTTTGTCTGTTTGTGTGTGCCTTTGTGCCCGCTAATCTCAGAAACGGCTTATCCGATTTTGACCAAATTTGGTATGCAGATAGTTTTAGACCCCGATTAACATATAGGGTACTTTTTATCCGGATATTTAATCCGGTTATCCGGATAAAGTGTTTTTTCTGTTTTTACCTAATTAGTTTGAATGTTGTATTGACGAAGTATGTCGTGTGGAATCAACACATGATTAACCGGATATCCGGTCGAAAATAAAAAAATATTATAATATAATACTCGACGAGGTTTGCATTACAAAATAAGAAAAATTAAAAATTAATCAATTTA
Organism: Idaea biselata; assembly: GCA_958496205.1. NCBI lineage: Eukaryota > Metazoa > Arthropoda > Insecta > Lepidoptera > Geometridae > Idaea > Idaea biselata. The sequence continues at coordinate 148,877 of OY292406.1, read as the reverse complement.
TTTTTAATTTTGGAACATTTTTTTCACTTCGTTAGGCCAGTGAGTTTTACGATTTATCGTGATATAGGAGTTTGGCTGCACAACTTGATAAACGAAGAAGTTTGCATTACCTACGTACAAAATGACTGGCCACGAAGCCTTATGAACGTGGCGACTGTTACCATTTCACATTCAAATAAAACAGAGAAACATTTTTCAATGAAAAAAATGTTTCTCCGTTTTATTTCATTTCGAATGAATATTTATAAAACCTTGCGGTGGGGACTCTTTAAAAGTAAAATCTTAATCCGAATAATATCGATATTAAGGTAGAAAACTAAATTTTTCATAATTTATTTTGGTTTTAGGTAAGTTTGTATGGAAATGGTAACAGTCGAAAATCAAAGACCATTTTACGTCTGTGTCTATAACCTCAATCACTAAGGTTAAGAAGGTGGGTACTGTTACCATTTCCATACAAACATAATACCAAAATAGAATTATGATTTTTTTTGTTTTCTACCCTAATATCGGTAGGTATTATTCGGATTAAGATTTTATTTTTACAGGGCACCACAAAGTTTTCCAAAATGTTCATTCGAAATGAAATAAAACGGAGATACCTACATTTCGTTCATTTTTACAGCGAATTCAAAATGGATGCCCTGTCTGTCAAATATACCAGTCTGCCTTCACTAACCAAAGAGTTTCTTATAAGTTTCAGTTTTTTTTTGTGCCAAAGTATTTATTCTTTCTTTTTTTTTGAGAGATGCGATCGTATGATGGGAGAAAGAATCGAATCTCAATATTTCCTATCAAATTTAGAAATTGATTGTTTAAACCATTTTAGGGTTCCGTACCCAATTGTGATAGTGGTACGGAACCCTTCGTGCGCGAGTGTGCGTGGCTACAGAAATACATCTTCTGTGAAAATTTCAACTGTCTAGCTTTCACGGTTTATGAGATACAGCCTGGTGAAAGACGGACAGACAGCAAAGTCTCAGAAATAGGGTCCCGTTTTTACCTTTCGGGCACGGAACCCCTTAAAATTTTATTAGTTAGATATTTGGTCAAGAAAGACATAGGAAATAAATAAATAATAATTTAAATAAATAATAATATTATTGAAATTAAAGACATTTTTCGGTTTGAATCGCGTGGTTTTTATTACTTTTAGCATTGTTACAACGCTCAACGTTTCGAGACCTTTCCAGGTCTCTTCTTCAGGATAGACTAAGATGTGATTTGTCATTCTAATGTATTAAAAAGTTACAGTGAGACTACCGTCTTATTATTAAAAACTATTAAAATAGAGTAAATAGAGTAAATTTGATGCAAGCATGAGTCACCATAAAACATCCCCCAGGAGTTTCTTGTGACTTCTTCTCATGAAGGGGCGCGTTTGCGAAGTCACGTAGTGATAAATTAATCGTTGAAAGGTGATTTGTGCATAGTTGGTAATGATAGGCTAAATACAATGTAAATAATAAAGTAAAATAATAATAAAGTAAATAAAAGTAATAGAGTTTAAATTTGACGGCGCCGCCGATGTAAAGCATCAGGTTGATGGACTGTCACAGTCATCAGTCAACCTAGCGAAGCGTCATCGTCGATGGTTGTTCGGGGCTGCCATCTTATCATTCTGTGATCGAGACGGAGGCCGTGCACCACACACTTGACGAATCGCTTTGTATTTCCGGCATCACGTCTTTCCTAACATAATTGAGTTGATTCCTACTTAGTAACCATTATAAATTAAGCGATGGAATAGTTATTTTGTGAATATAGACACCAATTGTTATTAGAACTATGATGATTGTAAATGGACACTATTATTTTATATCCCGCGCCCATCTACCTACTTAGTTCTACTGTATGAGTTCTGATGAAGGCCATCCAAGGCCATCCTGGCTCTTCAAATTAAATAATAAAGTTTAATAATAAAATCTATACATATAATAAAATCGTAACTCAGCGGTGTCTGTTTTTGGAAGATATAAAAAAAATATAAATTGTATGGGTATCTATTAACGCAGTAGAACCTATTTTTATGTTTTTCTGGTTGTCTGTTTGTCTGTTTATCTGTTTGTCTGTTTGTGTGTGCCTTTGTGCCCGCTAATCTCAGAAACGGCTTAACCGATTTTAACCAAATTTGGTATTCAGATAGCTTTATACCCCGATTAACATATAGGCTATTTTTTATCCGGCTATTTAGTCCGGTTATCCGGATAAAGTGTTATTTCTACTTTTACCTAATTAGTTCGAATGTTGTATTGAAGAAGTATGTTGTGTACACATGATTAACCGGGTATCCGGTAGGTAATTAAAAAGCCGGATATCCGGCACGTTATTAAAAAAGCCGGATATCCGGTAATTCCTAAAATACCGTATACCTATGTCTCTCCATATATTCGGATCCTTCGGACATACGGAAATTTATAATGGTTGTTTTTAACCGACTTTAAAAAAAGAGGAGCTTCTCAATTCGACCCGCATATTGTTTGTATGGGGATATGTTCACGCCGGACTCCAGCATATGAATATTCTTTTTAGATTTGGAAAGTGAGAGTCTCGAATTGGTCCCACAAATCGTTGGTGAAGATCTGATGAGAACCTTTGGAATGATGAGCAGAATAGCATCCCACAATGCAGTAAATTTCTAATTTTTGGACTTCCATCAATATAATCAGCTTATAAAGAACTCGATACGAATTGATGGACCACCTGAAACTACCTTCTCATCAGAAAACTCCTCAATGATTAAAGTTACCGTTACAATTTTGATATTTTTAGTGGCAGTCGAAAATGCACCTAAAAGAGAAAAAAATATAGCTGAAATCGGGCAGATTTACGGGGTAGATGCAGATTGCATGTAGTTTACAAGCACGATGGCAGCTGCGGCAAAGTGTGGATTCCGAGTCGAGGGTACCGCGTTCGAGTCCCGAGTCCCGGGCACGACGTTACGTTTTACCCTCCAGATGTCCCGTAAACCCGCGTCAGCGGGCTCGGAGGTCCTTTTCGCAAGAAAAGGGCCGCGTGGATGACAACCACTGTAAAAAATCGCTTAGTCTCTGGTGGTGGCGGTGGACTCGGGGGGGTTTATCACCGGTTTTGGGGGCCACGAGACGGTAGTGTGACCGTGCCGAGGGAGGGGGACGGAGAGGGATTGTCTTTCGGGCAGAGATGAGGCTTGGAAAGGCCGCCGTTGTCGGGGTTGACGGATGTAGTCCATGAGGAATTCCCACTGGCCTCGACACTTGTGGAGCGATGGACGCCTTTGGGGTTTAGTTGACAAACTGTTGTAGTGAGCCCAACAAACCGAGTCATTTGCCCCGAGAGTGGCCTGACGGTACACAAGGGGCATCACCCACGTAAAAAAATATTGCATTTAGTAAAGCTGGCAGACTTTAGATTATATAACAAATAAGTCGGTTGCTTTGTACAAGCTTATTATTATTATTTTATCCTTTTTTTCAAAGTCGGGTTTTAACTTTTATAGATTTTCGACACTTCTTCTTATAATAATGTGAATAAGCATGCAACAAGTTACATACCGATGTGCAAAAATCACACTTAAACAAACTCTGCCATGATTCTCTTCTGCTCAGTACTTTCCTGGTCGTTCGTTTAAGTGTAGACCTTTGCGCAGCGATGGCTAGATGTTCGAAAAACGCTGACGAAGTCGCGGGCACAGCTAGTTTAACAATAAAGTAAATAATAATCATTGCAATTTTGGAACCTGCGTAGACAGGAACGTTTTTGATAACATTTTAATAGTTTTTAATGATAAGACGGTAGTCTCACTGTAACTTTTTAATACATTAGAATGACAAATCACATCTTAGTCTATCCTGAAGAAGAGACCTGGAAAGGTCTCGAAACGTTGAGCGTTGTAACAATGCTAAAAGTAATAAAAACCACGCGATTCAAACCGATAAATGTCTTTAATTTCAATACAACATCGCGAAAACAGAAGAAGAATCTATAATAATATTATTGACCAAAAAAGAAGTACATATTACATTAAAATTTTACGCGACTAACGCGTGGTAGTCGCATTTGTAACGCGCTACAGTAGCGATGCTAACGCACTACCAACGCGCTACTGCATCGCGACTAAATCGATGCAAACGCACGACCGTGCCGTGCACCGCGACTGAAGCGCGATAGTATCGCGTTTGCATCGCTACTGAATCTGAGCGCCCCGTGGGCGAGGGTGTAACATTTGTCCTTTTCCACTTAACTTAAAATCTTTTAAATTACTATTATAACGTAATTAAGAACTTATTTAATATTATATTGGATATTCATTCCGTTTGTTTACTAAATTACAACTGACAGCTTTGTTTTTCTTAAAAATCAATCAAACGTTATTTTGTCTATGGATAATTTTCTGTTTGATTGTTTAGTCTATGAACCAACCGAAGGAATTTATTTTTGTTTTCCGATGTAAAATAAATCATAATAGATCAAATTAGCCAATTGTTAACTTAACTTAATGTTTTTATAAATCCTTCATGTTTAAATAATACTTAATTTAATAATTTCTAATCATAATTCTGTTTGCTAGAATTGCTTCATGTCTATGGTTTTCTACCATAGTCTATGAACTTAATTTTGTTTCGTTCGAGAGCGGGTAGTCCAATAGTCTGGTAACTTCATATAGAGAATTATTACCCAGCCGCGGCGCTAGTATCGCGGGTTTACTAACTTAGAACACCTATTCCTGTCTAGACAACATAAGCAAGGCACCTACCTAGGCATACGTTTCAAAGATTTGATCAATCCATTCATACTGTAAGTACTTATAGGCTTCTATTATGAAATGTAAACATAGGGAACGGAATTCTAATACGGACTTTTAGTTCCAAATTATTCCGTAACCAGTTTTGTTTACAAAATATTTTCTTAGGACTTGCCGGTTAGAATGGACCTCCAAAGAGGGGACATTCATATATAAACGGTTGCTCATGCGGTCCCGGCCTTTTCTTCTTGAGATCCTTAACCTCAGTACAATATTTATAGGAGATAACTTCTCCCGTATTTTCTTATAATTAGTAAAATCAGTGCCCGTTGTTAACGGGCATTTTCACCTACCACTTGCACCTACACTTGCACCTACCCTTGCACCTACCGCTTGCACCTACCTACTTACACCTGCACTGCGTCTTCACCTGCAGCGCGAGCACCGGCACCGTTCGGCGTTCCAGTAGCAGCGAGCCGCGCATCCTTGGGCGTCTGACCATTCTGGCGGCTCAGACGTTTTCCGCTCCGGCTCCAAGCTAAGTCCTAGTCCTCCCTCTTAAGTGCAAGAATTACTCGTCTTTTTATTGTTACTCCACGACCCTGAGAACTACCGTCTCCCTTTTAAACGTTTAATTGTAACACCTAACTTACAACTTTGTAAATTATTAATTGTCTTCAACATAACTGCTCAACATACTTATTTATTTCTTTTTAATTGTTTAAATTCATTTGGGTTATTAAATTTGTATATTGTAAAAGCCTCTTTAATTTATTACTTAAGTAGGTAGGCTACCCTACTTTCTAAAACCTTTTTATGAACCTAGGCCTAAACCTAGTGTTTCAGTGGCGCCCCCGGGATTAATGAAAGCCAGTAGTTCTTGCACTCTTTTTGTTCTTTTGTTTGAGTATTTTTTGTTTTTTTCCAGCATTTTTATATTTTATGTATATTGTGTACTGCTGCAGGTTCTTTTTCAACTTAAGAGAAACTTCACTTTATTAACGGTTTTTTCTACTTAGAGTCTGTTAGACCTTAGAAAATATTTTTTTTTTAACCTGTAAAATCTTGCAACTTGCATAATGTCGATGCCAATAAATTTTTACAACCTTAGGAAACCTGAACTTACTTATGAAGTAGGGCTGCGAGGGGAGACCCCAGCAGATAAAGCTACAGACCTTCGTAAGCAATTGAGAAAATTAGCTGTTGAGGTTCCTTCAGAGTTAATATTAGTATCTCATCTAGATTTAGAGGAAGACTTAGCTGAGATCAAAACAATTTTAAAGAGCACTGGGAACGCGTTAACAACCTTAACTATAAATTTTGAAAAAAACCATTTTAAAAGAACGGAATCGCTGGTTAATCATTTATATCATCGTCTTAATAGACTGGATGACAGCGAAGACGATTCAAATACACTAAAATCGTATAGGTCTGAATTAAAAACACAGATAACTGCTTTAAATAAACTAAGACCCGGAGATTTGACCACAGAAGTGGCAACTCAGCGGTCAGTTCCAGAGCCTACTACTATTAATGTAACTTGTGAACGCAGTAACTCTCTTGATATCAGTAAGTTGCGTTATAACGGTAAAACTTGTGTCCGTTCATTTCTTCAAAGAGTAGACGAGTATACAAAATCAAAAGGGATAACCTATGATAAAATTTTGGCAGCAGGGTTTGATATTTTCACCGACGATGCGTTGCATTGGTTCCGAGTTGCGAGGAACAAGGTATCTTCTTGGTCCGAACTGGAACCACTACTCATTGAATGTTTTAGCGTACATGATTTTGACTACAAATTCATTGCTGAGATTCGTGCCCGCACTCAGGGTGACTCAGAGAACATTACTATCTACCTTTCCATCATGGAGGGAATGTTTTCACGCCTCTCTAAAAAACTAAACGAGGCTGAAAAACTAGAAATATTGATGCACAATGTTCGTCCTCGTTACGCATCCACATTAGCAGCAGTCTCCCCAATTTTGTCTATAAACTCTCTAGAGTCTGCATGCCGTAATCATGACATGATTAATGGTCAATTTTCGGGTTTCCGGGAGCCTACTCAGGCCTCCGCAAGCACTTTAGCTCCGGAATTTTCTTATAAAGCCGTCTCTAATACTGGTGCCAGATATCCACCACGGCCAAACTTTAACAACCCGAGACCATCACATCAGGTCGCGGCAATAGTAAGTGATAATAATTATCCTTATTCAACTTATTGTCCTCGTTGTCGTACTAATACTCACAATTTGAAAAATTGTACTCAACCTAGAGAAATTGTTTGTTTCAAATGTGGTGAAAAGGGTGTCAAAACACCAGATTGTCCTAAATGTAATAAAACTCTTAATCAAAAAAACTAATTAATGGGGATTGGAGAAGACGTTCGCCTTGTCAACTAAACACAAACATTATAAATAGTGACAAAGCAGACTGGATTGAGTGGCTCTCATTCGTAAATAGCTTTTTTACTTGTTACTCGTTGTCTTCAGTCCCGCGGTCGAAGTTAAATTATTCCAGGCCGTTTGTGTCTGTCGGAATAAATAATAAAATATTCTCAGGTCTCTTAGATACTGGCTCAGCCATTTCTATTATAGGGAAAAATATGCATACTGATATATATAATATAGAAATACAAAATTGTACTCCGTTACAATTAACTGCAGCAGGCGGTCAGAGGCTTGATACGTCGTTACGTGCCTACTTGCCTGTAACTTTTAATAATCGAACTCGATTTGTTACTTTTTATATTGTCCCAGAAATACAGAATAATCTGATTCTCGGAATGGATTTTTGGAGGTCCTTTGATCTATTTCCATCAAAACTTAACAAAATGTTGATGGATGTCTCACTTGAACCCAACATTTCCAATTTATCGCTCGATGATCCAACTAAACTTTGTTCTTACTCAAAATTACATACAGACCAAAAATCTGTCGCAAATGGACTCATAGAAAAAATTCGGTCGATATCTTATGAAGAGCGTGGTTTAGGACGTACCACGTTGATCACTCACTCTATTGACACTGGTGACTCACCTCCAGTACGGTTGAGATACGAACGCCTGTCTCCCGTAAAAATTAAAATTTTGTCCGAACAGCTAGACGAAATGCTCAAAGAGGATGTCGTAGAACCATGTGAGAGTCCTTGGTCTATTCCCGTTCATCTCGTACCTAAAAAGAACAACGAGCTCCGTTTTTGTTTAGATAGTCGTAAACTCAACGCAATTACTCGAAAAGATGCGTATAAGTTGCCTTACATCTCTACTATCCTAGATAATTTGCGTGACGCTAGATTTCTCTCCAGCATCGACCTGTCTAAATCCTTTTGGCAAGTGCCAATTAATCCAGCGGACAAATGTAAGACCGCATTCTATATTCCGACTCGAGGAACCTTCCAATTTAAGTGTATGCCTTTTGGTTTGTGTAATGCACCTGCTACACAACAAAGACTTGTGGATTTCTTGTTCTATGGCCCAGAGTTCGAAAATAAGGTATTTGTGTACTTGGATGACGTAATAATAGTGTCAAATACGTTTCAGCAGCATATCTCGCTCTTACAACGAGTATATGATAAACTTAAGATGGCAAACCTAACTATAAATTATGAAAAATGTAATTTCTTCAGAGAAAAACTTAAATATTTGGGTTTCATCGTAGACAGCAATGGTTTACATGCAGACCCTGAGAAGGTCGAAAGTGTAGTGAAGTATCCTACTCCTACAAATCGTAAAGAGGTTCGCCGTTTCCTCGGCACGGCATCTTGGTATCGCCGTTTCATCCCCAACTTCAGTAACATTGCTGCTCCTCTCAACAAACTTACTACCCAAGGTAAAAAAGCTCCACCATTTCTATGGTCTGAGGAGGCTAATGTCGCTTTCAATAAACTTAAAGATTGTTTGGTCTCGTCTCCAATTTTGTCGTGTCCTGATTTCACCCAATCCTTTGATGTCCATACTGACGCTAGCGATTATGGAATAGGGGCTGTCCTTACACAGACAATAGATGGCAAAGAAAAGGTTATCGCGTATATGAGCAGATCACTCAATCCACAGGAGCGGAATTATAGCGCAACAGAACGGGAAGCTTTGGCTGTCTTGGTAGCAGTTGAACACTGGCGATGTTACTTGGATAATGGTCAAAAGTTCCTCGTTTACACCGATCACTCGGCTCTTAAATGGTTTTTTAATTTAAATAACCCTACTGGTCGCTTGGCGCGATGGGGTATACGCCTATCTGCGTTTAATTTCGAAATAAAGCACAGACGTGGAAGAGACAATGTCGTTCCGGACGCTCTATCCCGTGCAGTTCCTGTTGCTACCATCGATGACGGCAAATTACCTGCGGTAACTACGACTGACCCGTGGTATCTTAACTTATATAACGGTTGTCAATCTTCCCCTACTTCTTTTCTTAACTACAGAGTCACTAACAACAAACTGTACAAATACATGAAGAGTTTAAATCCTCTAACTAGGGAATTTGAATGGAAGGAGGTTGTTCCAGCCGAATCTCGGGAAACTGTTATATTGAATAATCATTCAGAACCTACTGCAGGTCACTTAGGAATTTTTAAAACACATAAACGTTTATCTTTAAATTATTTTTGGCCTAATATGCAAAAAGATGTTACAGATTTTGTACATAGTTGTGATGTTTGTAATTCACACAAACATCCTAATCACACTACTTTAGGAGTCATGGGACGTCCTAAGGAATGTTCCAGACCTTTCCAAATGATTAGCATGGATTTGGTTGGCCCAATGCCACCATCTAGAAAACAGAATACAATGCTATTTGTAATAACTTGTTGTTTTTCTAAATATTGTCTTTTATTTCCTATACGTCGTGCAACGGCCGACGTTATCTCACGTATTTTGGAGGAACATGTTTTTCTCGTACATGGTATACCAAGTACTATCCTGATGGACAATGGCAAACAATTTGTTAGTCAAACTTTACAACAATTGTTTACTCGCTACCAAGTTCCCAATGTACGATTTACTCCCAAATATACCCCACAAGTGAATACCGTCGAACGTTATAATAAGACAATTATGATTGCTGTATCTACTTTCATAGAAAATGATCACAGAACTTGGGATCTCAATATACCAAAAATTCAATTTGCACTTAATACAGCAGTAAGCGAAGTAACGGGTTATACCCCTTCTTTTTTGGTTTTTGGCCGAGAAATGGTCACCTGTGGTTCTCACTATCAGGGTGTTGATCTCCCTGACGAAATAATTTTCTCACCTAGAGATATTTATGCCGAAAATACCGGCAAACTAAGAAAAATCTTTGACAACGTTCAAAGTTCCTTAATTAAAGCTCATGCTAGGAATTGCGGTCCTTATAATCTACGTCGCAAAGATGCAGAATTTAGTGTGGGTGACGTAGTATGGCGAAAAACTTATTATCAGAGCGATAAAGATAAATATTTCTCAAAGAAGCTAGCTCCAAAATATATAAAATGTCGCATCAAAGCTAAAAAATCACCTTTGGTCTATGAACTCGTAGATTTTCAAGGTAAAGACCTAGGCTCCTGGCATATTAAGGATTTCAAACTTAATACTTATTCGTAGTTGTTCCTCGCTCCGCTCGTTAACATACTAATTGGTCGTAAGTCAAATTTTAAAAATGATTCCATCAAACACTTAAAAAATACTGCTTATATAGAAAAGAGCAACTATCTACATAATTAAAAGGTAGAAAAAATAAACTACCAATACCTTAAAAGAATAATTACTGCCAATATGGAATCAAGTGGAAAAGAGCAACCACCATTTACTAACCTTATTACTAACTATAAAAATAAAAATAAAAAATATAATAGTTGAATTTAATAAATATTTTTTGTTTTTATAAATAAATAATACAATTGAAATTGAATGTGAAATAATTAGTCTTCAATACAACTAGTTTGTACTCATCTCGTCGCGTTCGTACCGATAAAAGTAAACAATACATGTTTCTCTCAAACTATTGTCAATCTATAAGTAAGAAGCAATGCAACGTTGTTGACTTCTTTTATTTACTTCCTAGTTGGTCAGTCTCGTGAACTGACACAAACTAACTGTGCTGTTTGGACATCCCTTCTGGTTTTCTATAGGTATTGTCTAACAACTAGGAACCTACAAGGTTGATATGCGAGCGTACACATGTTTAACTGTTTAATTTATACCAACTTAGTTATATCTTCGAGTGATCTTGTATACTACACTTGACACTCTGTCTGAAAGGCAGCGGTTACTAGTCTACATACTGTATCCGCATTATGAAAGGTTTTATGAATGTTAACAGCGAGGGGTTTTTGAAAGAATGATGGATGAAGAATAGATATAGCTATGTTTACATAACCGACTGAGTATATTTTAGACCTCAGACGATTTTCACAGGAAAATCTTTCCTTTTTCGGGGGGGATATGTAACATTTGTCCTTTTCCACTTAACTTAAAATCTTTTAAATTACTATTATAACGTAATTAAGAACTTATTTAATATTATATTGGATATTCATTCCGTTTGTTTACTAAATTACAACTGACAGCTTTGTTTTTCTTAAAAATCAATCAAACGTTATTTTGTCTATGGATAATTTTCTGTTTGATTGTTTAGTCTATGAACCAACCGAAGGAATTTATTTTTGTTTTCCGATGTAAAATAAATCATAATAGATCAAATTAGCCAATTGTTAACTTAACTTAATGTTTTTATAAATCCTTCATGTTTAAATAATACTTAATTTAATAATTTCTAATCATAATTCTGTTTGCTAGAATTGCTTCATGTCTATGGTTTTCTACCATAGTCTATGAACTTAATTTTGTTTCGTTCGAGAGCGGGTAGTCCAATAGTCTGGTAACTTCATATAGAGAATTATTACCCAGCCGCGGCGCTAGTATCGCGGGTTTACTAACTTAGAACACCTATTCCTGTCTAGACAACATAAGCAAGGCACCTACCTAGGCATACGTTTCAAAGATTTGATCAATCCATTCATACTGTAAGTACTTATAGGCTTCTATTATGAAATGTAAACATAGGGAACGGAATTCTAATACGGACTTTTAGTTCCAAATTATTCCGTAACCAGTTTTGTTTACAAAATATTTTCTTAGGACTTGCCGGTTAGAATGGACCTCCAAACAGGGGACATTCATATATAAACGGTTGCTCATGCGGTCCCGGCCTTTTCTTCTTGAGATCCTTAACCTCAGTACAATATTTATAGGAGATAACTTCTCCCGTATTTTCTTATAATTAGTAAAATCAGTGCCCGTTGTTAACGGGCATTTTCACCTACCACTTGCACCTACACTTGCACCTACCCTTGCACCTACCGCTTGCACCTACCTACTTACACCTGCACTGCGTCTTCACCTGCAGCGCGAGCACCGGCACCGTTCGGCGTTCCAGTAGCAGCGAGCCGCGCATCCTTGGGCGTCTGACCATTCTGGCGGCTCAGACGTTTTCCGCTCCGGCTCCAAGCTAAGTCCTAGTCCTCCCTCTTAAGTGCAAGAATTACTCGTCTTTTTATTGTTACTCCACGACCCTGAGAACTACCGTCTCCCTTTTAAACGTTTAATTGTAACACCTAACTTACAACTTTGTAAATTATTAATTGTCTTCAACATAACTGCTCAACATACTTATTTATTTCTTTTTAATTGTTTAAATTCATTTGGGTTATTAAATTTGTATATTGTAAAAGCCTCTTTAATTTATTACTTAAGTAGGTAGGCTACCCTACTTTCTAAAACCTTTTTATGAACCTAGGCCTAAACCTAGTGTTTCAAGGGCACACAGCTAGCGACCGCTTCGCGACTGTATCGATGCAGAATCGCGTTAGTACCTATCGCTACAAAAAGTCGCCGTGGGCGAGCGGCCTAAGTATGGTATGTTCTCTATTTATTTTGCAGTTTACATTTATTTTTCTACTCAAATGCACATTACATTAGTGTTCGAAGGTGTATAGAAGCTTCACACGTTGCCAATTGTCGAGCCATAATCTTGAAGCCAATCCAGAAAAGGCAGTAAAAAACTAAAACCAAAAACCAGCCCAGTGCGAGTCAGACTGGCGCACAAAGGGTTCCGTACCATTATCACAATTGGGTGCGGAACCCTAAAATAAACACTGGTATCTTTAATAGCAGTTGTTAGGTCAAGTTAGAGGCCTTAAGGTGACCCAGGGGTGACCTGACAAGTCTAACACTAGGTGAGACATACCACTATACGGTTGTTATAATCTGATAGCAGTCGTTAGGTCAAGTTAGAGGCCTTAGCGCGACTTGACAACTCTAAGGGTATGCGCGCATGAGCAACTTAGTTGCCTGACAACTAATTTGTTGCTGCATCAAGTCTACAGGTTAGTATGAAAGTGCGCGCACGTAGCGACGAGAGTTTTTTGTCAGCCAGGCCGGCGACAACGGCCAACGGCAAATGAAAGGGCGTCACAAAAGTTACGCCCTTTCATTTGATACCCCACTCGGGCATATTTGAAAACATTCGGTTTTTATTTCCGAGCTTCAATTCACAATATTATAAACGGCTGAGCCGATTTCGATCAAACATAGCTAAGAATACTCGCGCACAAGTCACCTATCAAACAAAAAAACTACATTGAAATCGGTTCATCCGTTCGTGAGCTACGATGCCACAGACATATAAACACACACACAGACACGTCAAACTTATAACACACCTCTTTTTCCGTCGGGGGTTAAAAATGAAGAAGACAATTATTTCTAAAAGAAGAGGACGACAATGGTTATAATAATAATAATATAATAAATGTGTTTATTTCTTCCTCTTTCAACATTAACATTAAGAAATACGACAAGTACACTGATTAGATAGGACAAGTTGAAAGAAGAAGCTGGTGTCTGAGGTAGGCATCAAGAAGATACCTGTAGTACAGATCACCAGCCCCCCCTCCGTTTGTAGATGTAACGATTTATCAGTTTAACAAAAAATTAGGTATTAAGGTTGGTTATATAAATAGGAATTTAATATATTATATAATTATATGTATAAATATTGATACAGATATAGATACATATAGGTACATATTATTATATAGCAAGGTAGGTGATGTGTTGGGCTTCCCCCCCAGACACCAGCCTCTTAAGAGTTGGGCAGGGGGGGGAGTTTATGTGGGGTTGTGTGGGCAAGTGTATGTGCGTGTGGGTGAGTGTGTGAGTGGGTGTGTGGGGGTGTGTGGGTTGAGTGTGTATGTATTGGGGAATGAGTGTGTATTTACATGAAAATGTGAACCGAACGTCAGAGAGATTTTACCCAAGAAGCCTTTCCGTCTCATCATAATCCAGATCCACCAACCAGTTCCTCAACTTCTTCTTGCAGGTAGCTTTAGAATCGTGATAGATTAAAATATTTTTGTTGATCTTATTGTAAAGCTGACCTCCTTGGAAGCAGAAGAACTGGTGAGTAAATTTGGTTCTGAAACGGGGATTTTTGCAAACTCTGTCCCATCTTCTCCTATTTTTACCTGATATAGGGTCGTAATGAATTTGCGAGTGCTTCCTTATCACAGTATATAGGATGAACAGTTGGCGGACAGTGAGTACTTTGCACTTCTTGTACAATTCACTGGTAGGGTAGTAGAACGGTAGAAAATTGCTAACCTTAAGAATCGCTCTCTGCGCCCTCTCTATCTGTTTGAAGGTTGTTTTATAAATCCCGCCCCAGGAGGTAATACAGTACCCAAGTAGTAATTGGCAAAGTGCATAATAGACAGACTGTATTATGTTGACACTAGCCACATGTCTAAGATTTTTAAAGACAACTATGAGCTTCCGCACTCTTGACACCAGAGAACTAATATGTTTGTGGAAGTTTAGTCGATTATTAATTATGACACCCAGTATCAGTTATCGTTATCAGTAACGTGTAAATGGCTCGTATGAATTACGACACCACTACGTATAATGATCTCATAATGGGTACCGTATAACTATTGACGTCATTCATGTCCTTATATGTATATGTACCTACAGACTAATTAGTCGACAGTCTACCTACTCTTTTCTCCATACAAACCTTACAAACGTAGTCGACTGTTTAATCCCTGGATAAAGATATTAGAAGAAATGCCATAAGTCTTATATCAGCCATGGTCATGTTCATACGTTTCGATTTTATTCATATTTTAATATTTCTGAATTTTATTTCTATTCTGATTTGAAAATGAAAAAAAAACAAAACCTACGTACCTACGTGAGTTTCGAAGACTGAATATACCTATGTAAGTTGAAAAGGGGTTGTTCTAGAGGTCTCGACGTCTATGCGAACAACCAAGCGTCTTTGGGTTTCTTTTACTTTCTTTAAAAACTTTGATACTGGTGTAGTTCAGTGTGTTAGTAACTTGACCTAACGACTGCTATCAGAGATAACAACCGTGGAGGCTACCGCGGTTGTTCCGTTGACATCAACTCGATGCCGACGCGGTAGTTTGACATCTTTGACAGTGCGGTTTTCAATTTTGACTCCGCAAATCCATGGCTGTCAGCCGTCGATTTGAAGATTTTCTTTTAAAAATCTCATTTTCATTCATACAACTTGGCGTCGGAATCGGCATGAGTAATCGACGCTTCGATTTGGAATTTTCGATGCCGATGCCGACGGAACAACCGCGGTAGCCTCCCGTATAGTGATGTATCTCACCTAGTGTTAGAGTTGTCAGGTCGTTCTAAGGCTTCTAACTTGACCAGCCAGTTTAATATGTAGCAAAACAAAATGTAAAATAGGTATGTAGTATATCCGTTGTCTAGTAGTACCCATAGTAAGTACCTATGCATCTAAAGCTTCGTTTGGGGCTAGATTGCGATGTGTGTAACGTCGTGCAATATTATTGTAGTTCTCGAGCTCCCAATAGAAATTCTCCTCCTTTTTAGGGTTCCGTACCCAAAGGGTAAAAACGGGACCCTATTACTGAGACTTCGCTGTCTGTCTGTCTCTCACCAGGCTGTATCTCATGAACCGTAATAGCTAGACCGTTGAAATTTTCACAGAAGATGTATTTCAGTTGTCTCTACAACAACTAATACTAAAAACAAAATAAAACAAATATTTAAGAGGGGCTCCCATACAACAAACGTATTTCAAAAACTACAAGGGAATTTTATTGCAATCTGAGGTCGCTTCTGATTGGTCAGAGGCAAATCGAGTAGGGTCGTGGAATTCAAAATGGCCGCCCTGTCTGTCAAATATACTAGTCTGCCTTCACTTACCAAAGGGTTTCTTATAAGTTTCAGATTTTCTTTGTGCCAAAGTTTTTTTTTTCTTTTTTTTTTGAGTGGTGTGGTCGTATGAAGGGAGTAAGGATCGACGCTAAATATTTCACATTAACCTATCAAATTTTAAAATTCGATGTAAATCATTTTAGGGTTCCGTACCCAAATTTCATAGTGGTACGGAACCCTTCGTGCGCGAGTGTCGCACTTGCCCGGTTTTATGAATCATTTCAAACAATCCATATTATTATATTCACCAAACAGCGATTAGTACCAACAGCTTTTCGTAGGTATAAATACACTATTTACCAACATTTACTGATAAAACTTGGTACAATGCCAGTGATCTAAACGTCGTGATACGGGCATGACGTTTTGCGTGTTATTGCGACCAATTCCGATATTAAACTAGATAATTCTAAATAAAGACATTTTTCGGTTTCAATCGCGTAGTTTTTATTACTTCTAATAGCATTGTTTCAACGCTGTCTTTAATTTCAATACAACATCGCGAACAGTAAGAAAATCTAGGAAATTGTGTTAAAATATTATAAATAAATAGATAAAAGTAATAAAGTGATTTTATTAAATGTTAAGTATAAAAAGTTTGGATCGAGTGTTCATTGAAAAAACGAATGGAAATGAGTGACTTAAATAAATAAACACTTGTGTTTTAGAGTTTTTGTGTTTGAAATCATTGTTTTCTAGCAGTCGGGTAAAATATATCTATTAGGCGTTTTTTGTTAAATAATGCCTTTAATAATTACCTACCTACATAAAACGACTGTTTTTTTTAATAATAATTCTACAATTTTAATATTATTCAATTTTTTTTAAGTATTAAAAAAAATTATTGAATAGCTTTTAAGAAACGTACCTACTAGTAAAAGGTGTCAATTTTAGATACAGATTTAAAATTCTTCCATAGTTTATCGGAACCATATCGGAACTCACAAAAAAACATGACGAATCCATAAAAGGGTTCCGTGTTTTTGCTATTTGGCTACGGAACTCTAAAAACACTGAATTTGTCAGTCAAATTGTTTAAAAAGTTTTTTTTTTTAATTCTACTTAACTAATAAATATTCTTACGTAAAATAATGTTAAAGTGTAAAGTTCAAATTATATTGGAATTCCTTTCAGTTAAATTCTTACTCAATTTGTATTAATATAGGTAAGTAGTAATAATAATCTAAGTAGTTATATTTTTGGACTGTTTACAAGTTGTATTTTAAATAACCTGCGGGTAGATTTTACACCCCTACCGTCCACCTACCCTCTTTTAGAAATAACAACCACTCACAATAACAACAACAACAACAAATGGAACTGCAGTGTTATTTACACTATGATGGATAGTAGATATCTTTATATACACATCTAGCTGCGTCCCGCTGTTTCACTTGCGTAAGTCCCGATCCAGTGGGAATATCGGGATCAAAAGTAGCCTATGTTACTCCTCGATAATGTAGCTTTCTTTTGGGGAAAGAATTTTTGAAATCGGTCCCGTAGTTTTTGTGTTTATTCATTAAAAACATACGACACTCACATAAATCTCACATATCTTTCCTGTTTATAATTTTAGTGTAGACCAGCTGTGTCCCGCGGTTTTACCCGCATAAGGCCCGATCCCGTGGGAATTTTCAAAAATCCTTTCTTACATTACCTAGAGAACACACATTACCTAGAGAACACACTCTTCAAATTTCAGCCCTCTACTATCAGCGGTTTAGGCTGTGCGATATGATGTGTAGATAATCAGTCAGTCAGTCAGGACAAAGAGCTTTATAGATTTCACTCTATGTCTTTGTCTAACTGACCAACGACAAGTAAAGTGTAAAAAGGACAGAGGGTCATCAACTCTCTTTTCCGTAGCCCGTTTTTTGCGATGAAGTGCGATTTCCTATAAGTATTTTTTTCTCTCTCTGGTATATGTCTTTTTCCTTGCGGAAAAGTTATGTGCCTTTTTAACATCGCTCTTACGGTGAAGGAAACCATCGTGAGGAAACCTAAGGCTTAGTAAGCTTCAGACGTATTGACCTGTTCTTTTCTTCTGGACATGGCTGACTAGGCTGGAAGGATGGTTTGTTGTATAAGATAAATAAAATATTTGTTTAATTTTGTTTTTAGTACCTACCTATTTGTTGTTATAGCGGCAACAGAAATACTTCTCTGAAAATTTTAATTGTCTAGCTATTACGGTGTATGAGATACAGCCTGGTGACAGACGGACAGACAGACAGCGAAGTCTCAGTAATAGGGTCCCATTTTTACCCTTTGGGTGCGGTCTACGGAACCCTAAAAATTAGAGGCTTTTCATATAATATCATCATGCCTTCTGATTCATTTTATGTTACCTACTCAAGTCGATGCAAATTACAAATATAAATAAAATCTCTTTCGGTGTTCATTGCCAAATCTGGTAGTGCCACAATTACTTATCATTTTATATCTTAAAGATATTTAAGATATATTATGTAGGTATAGTTGTCTATATTGATACCATTGGTTGACGACCTCTTATCTGTGGCGCGTCGGGGATATCCCGACTGTAGGTTGTCGGTTCGATTTCCGCCGGGTACCTACAAGTATAATTGAGCGGTGTTATGCTAAATGCGACCATCCTCGTTTTTTGCGAAATTGAGTTATATTGCTTACGGGGCTAGGGGTATGTTTGCCCACATTCTCCGCTGACATAGAACCTTGTAGCTTATTTCAATCCAGAGATATTAAATTGTCAAATGAGACTATCGCTTGTTTTGGCCATTTTTAACTGCAAAAGGAGACCAACCCAGTCGATAGCTGCCATTTTTTTTAATTATTGTAGAGATTGAATTCTCCAGAAGCCGACCATTTAGTTTGGATGGATTCTGCAAAAATAATTTCATACAAAAATATTTCATTTATTTTTTGCAGAATGCGACCATTGGTGGTGTGGTGAATGGTCGCTTTCTGCAGTAATGGTTTTGCTCAAATATTTGATTTTTCATATAAAAATGCTATATTTTAGTAGTAATCTTCGTTTTTTTTCACCTAAATTGTATGTTGTAAAAAACAGTTCTGAAGTAATCAGTATTCAGTGAGCTCCATACAGTGAATGGAGTAAACTTTATCAACATTCTCCCGGGTCATATCATTTCATTATCATTTATTTTCATTTATTTTCTTGACATTCGTCGTTCGCAATATAGGCTCGTAAGAGCAGTTTTCCGCCAGCGTTAAGCCAGCGTATTGCCCTCTGCATATTAGTAAGTTACAAGCCAGTAAGTTACGCTAGTCGGGGAAGATAGTCAGTTAGAACAGTATGTAAGGTATTGAGTTAGGATAGTAAATTAGGACAGTTAGTTACAACAGTTGGTAAGGACAGTAAGTTAAGGAAGTTAGAAAGAATAAATAGTTAGCACAGCCAGTTAGGATAGTAAGTCAAGACGGTGAGTTAGGAAAGTTAGTAATGGTAAATAGTTAGAACAGACAGTTATGATAGTAAGTTAAGACACTCAGTTAAGACAGTATGGAAGGTTTTGAGTTACGATAGTAATGAAATTAAAGACATTTTTCGGTTTGACCTCCAAGTGGCGCGCCACGTTCACAGAAGCCGCCCAAAACCACCTACGGTAGAGAGAGTCCCGGCTATCCTACCCTTCATCAAGGGGGTCACCGACAAAATTGGAGGAATCTTGAGACGAGCTTCAATTAAAACATATTATAAGCCACACAAAAAGATCCAACAATTATTAAGACCTGTCAAGTGTAACATACCCCTGGAGGATGCTGGTATCTACAAAATCGATTGTGAGTGTGGCGCTAGTTACATAGGGCAAACCCAACGAAGTGTTGCCGTTCGGATTAAGGAACATATAGCTGATGTGAAGCACAGACGGTCTCTGAAGTCTGCAGTTTGTAGTTACATGCTGGACAAGCCAAACCACTACCTCCGCTTCGATAAGGCACGGATACTGGCCACTGAGAAGCGGTATGTACCTAGAATGCTTCGGGAAGCCATTGAAATTCAGAAACACCCCAACAATTTCAACAATTTCAATAGGGAGGATGGCTGGAAGGTGCCGCCTGTCTGGGACCCAGTACTACATTTGATTAAGTCCCAGGCCCGGCCAACAACTGCTGCTAGACAACAGGAGCAGCAGTTGTTGCCACTGGTAGCCACTTTTGCCGGTTGTAGAATATAGTATTTTATATTAGCTTTTGATGAGAATAAATTTGATGTAAGCATGAGTCACCATAAAACAACCCCCAGGAGTTTCTTGTGACTTCTTCTCATGAAGGGGCGCGTTTGCGAATTCACGTAGTGATAAATTAATCGTTGGAAAGGTGATTTGTGCATAGTTGGTAATGATAGGCTAAATAAAATGTAAATAATACAGTAAAATAATAATAAAGTAAATAAAAGTAATAGAGTTAAAATTAAATAATAAAGTTTAATAATAAAATTTAACAATTAAGTAAATAATAATCATTGCAATTTGGAACCTGCGTAGACAGGAACGTTTTTGATTACATTTTAATAGTTTTTAATAATAAGACGGTAGTCTCACTGTAACTTTTTAATACATTAGAATGACAAATCACATCTTAGTCTATCCTGAAGAAGAGACCTGGAAAGGTCTCGAAACGTTGAGCGTTGTAACAATGCTAAAAGTAATAAAAACCACGCGATTCAAACCGAAAAATGTCTTTAATTTCAATACAACATCGCGAAAACAGAAGAAGAATTTACGATAGTAAGTCAAGATAATGAGTTAGGAAAGTTAGTTATGGTAAATAGTTAACAGCCAGTTAGGATAGTAAGTTAAGACAGTCTGTTAGGACAGTATGTAAGGTTTTGAGTTACTATAGTCAGTTAAGACAGTGAGTTAGGAAAGTTAGTTATCTTCTTCTTCTACCGTGTCGATGGCACAAAAAAATTGTCAGGGGAATGTGGTTAAACCCGCCCACTCCTGTATGTTGCGAGATCTTTGGCGTTTTCATTGGCTGACATCAGATCAGCCAACGTACAGCTACGGCTGGAGGGGCATACAAGAAGGTGCTGCATAGTTTGCTAGGAAGCTCCACAGTAGCACTGAGTTCGGCTTGGATCAATCATACCCCATCTTCCCAGATTTCCCTTGCAGCGACCAACCCCAGTTCGCAGTCTATTAAGCGACTTCCACGCTGGCCAGGGTAGGTCATGTCCAGTGGGAAGAGTCTCTGCAGGGTCCAGGAAATATGAGGGAGGGGAAAATTTCTCCATCCATAGTTTGACTCGGGCAGCTCCGGCACCGTCGTCGTCGGCTAAGAGTAGAGACTTAAGAAAACTACGGCGGCTCCTTAATCTATACGTTGGTGAGGAGGGGACGGTACTGTACATAGGGTGCCTGGGATCAGTTTCCTGTTTGGCTTTCTCTACTGTACCACTCTGCGTACCGATGGTGGGGCTCTTCCTTTTAAAGGGTACAGCTGATTTAAGGCCGTTGGTCTCAGACAACCAATTATGGCTCGACAGGTGTCATTGAGTGCTACATCCACGACCCTTGAGTGCGTGGAGCGGTGCCACACCGGGCATGCATACTCGCCAGCGGAGAAGCATAGCGCTAGGGCTGTTGTGTGGATAACTTGTGGGGTGACTCCCCAGGTGGTGGTTGTAAGCCGGCGGACAAGGTTGTTTCTTGTACTTGTGAGGTGTACTTGAAAACGCCGATTACTCAGAAGCTCACCGAGGATTTTAACAAGGCGGTGGTCATTCGTTAAATTGCGTATCTTGGCCAGAAGTCTCTTGAAATTAACAGTGTCATAGGCCGCAGATAAGTCGACAAACACCAGTCCAGTAACTTTTTTGGACTCATAGCCTTGTTCTATGTCCTATGTTCTAGATTCGGGATTTGTCCAGTACACGACTTCTCGGGACGGAAACCTCGGGGATCAATTTTTGGTCGATGATAGGGCTTAGCGATTTAAAAGTCGGACGATCTTCGATTGATCGAACGGACGGTAACTCTTAGGATCGGTGACTAGTTAGTTATGGTAAATAGTTAGAACAGCCAGTTAGGATAATAAGTTATGACAGTCAGTTACTACAGTATGTAAGGGTATTGAGTTAGGATAGTAAGTCAAGACAGTTAGTTAGGGTAAATAGATAGCACTGTCAGTTAGGATAGTAAGATCGGAAGTTAGTGAGGATGGTATGATGTTGAAGTTGAAGTTGGTGAGGCTAGAATAGTAAAAGGAAGAAGAAGTTGGTGAGGCGAGAATAGTAAAAGATAATAGTAAGGTAGGACAGTAAGTAAGGACAATAAAATAGTAGAGTCAGTCAGAACAGTGAGTAATGTTACTTCTATAACTTATTATCCTTACTTACTTTCCTGACTCACCACTATCATCATAACATATATAACTGCCTATGCGAAAGCAGTAGGAACTGCTAACTTACAAGTTTTCACCAGCGATACGCTGGCGTCCGTGTTCGTGTCCGCGGCTCTGCGCAAAACTCCGGGAAAATGTGCCGAACCGATTGTGATGAAACTTAGAATATAGACAGGTGGCCTAGAAGAACACATGGGATACTTTTTTTTCCGATAATAACATTTTAAAGCAAAACTTCTGTATATTACAAATATTATTTAATAACGAGATATTTATCATGTTTTAATTTGTTTTTTAAGGAGCTCGATATTTCGCCAGTTTCGATAGTAAGCTTACTGACAATATTAGGGGACCAGTACGGCACGCGTATTAGGAAGGAGGTAGTTCGATATGGACGCCCCTAACTGTCATCACCTAAACGCAATCTTCAGTCTCGTGAACAAGTCAGCTGAAATTACTGGCGATATATCGAGCTCCGTCAAAAACAAATTAAAACATGGTAAATATCCCGTTATTTGATAATATTTCTGTAAGTTATTATGTATATAATGTTGTGACTCTTTTACGCAAAAACTACTGAACCGATTACTATGAAATTTTAAATTCAGATATTTGGAGTCCTGGAATAAAACATAGGATACTTCTTTTCCCGATATTCCCACGGGATTGCGGTATATTAACGAATAGACCATCGTGATGGCTTTGTTCTGCATTTAATCACCTGACCTCAAATTATTTTTGTAGAAAGCAGCCACTTAAATGGTCTGCTTCTGCAAAACCGAGAATCCGAAAAAGGGTAAAAAAACAGAAACAGACTATCACTAAAAACGTTTTTTCACATATAAAACAAAGGTTTCTGGTAAAGTGAATAAGTTAAAACGATAGCCAAGTCTATAAACTATATTTCGTAAGAAAAAAAACATTAAATTTGTGGCCGCAAAAAGTACTGCGTGAAAAAAACAAAAAACATGCAATATCTCGAAACTTGGTTTTTGTTGATGGTCGCATTCTGTTTAACACCGCTCAATTTATGTTTAGGTATACTTTAAAATACCTAAATATCCTCCTGAAAAGTCGAATTTGGTCCTTTACTTTTTTACTCAAAGTTTCAAGTCAGGAGCTATGGTAAAGCGGTGGCAACTTTATCATAACCTCGAAGGAGTTGCAACAGGGAACGAAGAAAGTCCATGTTTAGGTAACACTCAATTTTGTTTTTTCTACACTCGTGCACATTCACGGAATTAAATTGAATAAGCTTCCACCAAAATTACATAATTTATCAGGGTTCGTTCCGTTTCCCCCCAATTCCGTTTCCCCCTGTTTCGATTCCCCCCGAAAAATATTTTTTATCACGGGTTGCAACATAATTTCACGAAAATAAAATTGGGACACGACATGTTGTGTGATTGTGTGCGGGTTCCCGTCAAACCTCATATTTTGCATGGGTTTACTTGTTTGGTTGGCATTGGATATTTGTGATACGATACGAAGTTCGCCGGGTCACCTAGTAAAATATAAAAGCAGAAAACGCTTCACTACAAACAAAAAATAATTAAAATTCGTTAATTGCTTTTTGTTTTCAATAATTAATTGAGTCAGAACATTAACAGAATAATTAATCAAAAAGTGTCAAGTGAACTTGACCTATTTTATACATGTTTACCTTTCGGTTGTATTTTTATCGCATTCCGTAAACATAGTTCAACGGCTCGCGAAAACAATGTCGTGGAATATTTTTAGTCTCAAAACGATGCCGTACCGGAACCCGATATCCGGCAAATTTTAAGTATTTTATCAATTTAGTCTATTTTTATTTTAAGTGCTTAAGCCAGCACGCACAGGGCGTTTTCATACAAATACAACAACAAACAATACAATATAATATTTATTTATTACTAGCTGACCCGACAGACGTTGTCCTGTCGTTTAGTATAAAAAAATAAAATTCATCAAAATCGGTTTAGCATTTTTTCTTTCATAAGAACCTTCTCCTGACAATAGCAAACACGACAAAAAAAGAATTATCGAAATCGGTCCAGCCGTTCACGCGTGAATCCGCGTGATGTCGTGACAACGGAACGGGTTTCATTTTTAGGGTTCCGTACCTAAAGGTAAAAACGGGACCCTATTACTGAGACTTCGCTGTCTGTCTGTCTGTCCGTCCGTCCGTCCGTCCGTCCGTCCGTCCGTCCGTCCGTCCGTCCGTCCGTCCGTCCGTCTGTCCGTCTGTCACCAGGCTGTATCTCATGAACCGTAATAGCTAGAAGGTTGAAATTTTCACAGAAGATGTATTTCGGTTGCCGCTACAACAACAAATACTAAAAACAAAACAAAGCAATTATTTAAAAGGGGCTCCCATACAACAAACGTGTTTCAAAAACTACAAGGGAATTCTAGTCGCGTAGTTGAGGTCGCTTCTGATTGGTCAAGTCAAATCGAGTTGGTCATGGAATTCAAAATGGCTGCCCTATCTGTCAAATATACTAGTATGCCTTCACTGTCCAAAGAGTTTCTTACAAGTTTCAGATTTTCTTTGAATCAAAGTTGTTGTAAACCATTTTAGGGTTCCATACCCAATTGTGACAGTGGTACGTAACCCTTCGTGCGCGAGTTTCGCACTTGGCCGGGTTTTTATATATATAGATAGATTATAAACTTATTAAACATTTCCCGAATTACATTATATAAATCAGTTCCACACTAAGCACAGCTTGTATCGCAGTAACCGAGATACCAATATAAAAATGAAAAAAAAAAATGAAATTAAACAATTTATGCCGGCTTTCCACTGCGAGCGGAGCGGAGTCATTAATGTGTCAGTTCAACATACAACGGTTGCATAGTCAATCAACTCTTTCGGGCTATGGAAACGATCGTTAGAAGTTAAACTGACACATTTTTAACTCCGCTCCGCTCGCAGTGGAAGGCCGCCATCGCATTGTCAAAACTCAATCGCCCATTATTTGAGGGCTACTTTAAATAATTGAGCAGCTTCTAAATTCAAACTTAGTATGGGAACTTTAGAGTTTAGGAGCTGCTCAATTGTTTAAGTAGCCCTCAAATTTTGAGTAGCGGTTTAGTTTTCGGGCGTTAGCCTCATAAAAATAGGGTGAAGATTTGCACCTTTCTTAATTATTATTTATTAGCAGTGCTCGATACTTTGTCAACCTCATTTTTATGAAAATACTAGCTGACCCGGCAAACGTTGTTTTGCCTTATAAATTATAGATAGTAGCCGTTTCTCAGACTAAGGGCTTTGCCACACTAGACGGAAATTCCGTCGCCGAACTTCCGCGGCGGTCAATCCGTTCTATACGGTACCAGCCACGCTGAATATTCAGTGGCAGATCATCTCATCAGTCGGCTGCCTGCGCTTATACGGTGTGGTCGTGAATTCGTGATGGATCCGATAGAAGTGATAGCTATTTATGAGGCATTAGAAGAAGAAACAAGAAGAAAACGTAAATATTGGGTTCATCCCTTAAATACTCTTCGACTAGAAATTGGCCAATTTCATACCCTGTATATGCAACTAAGACTTAATCCAGATAAAGCATTCGAATATTATCGTATGTCCATACAATCATTTGATGTATTGCTAAATTTAACTAAGGACTATACTACCAAGCAAAATACAAAACTTAGAACAGCAATACCTCCCGAAAAAGGCTGTGTGAAAATAAAACATGCACAGGATGCGTCGTCACTGCGAGTTATCCGCTAAATGTGGCACGATGCATACAAATACCTGTAATGCGACGTTGCCGATCTTACGCTGACGGAAGATCGGTGCGCGGACGACCGAGCAGACGCGAGCGATGAGCGGTCCGCACCGAGCGACGGATCGTCCGCGACGGATCGTCCGCAACGGAACGACCGATCTTCCGCTTAGTATGCCCGCTATTTGTATTTTATATGCAGTAACATGTATTGGCGTTCCGCCGCGGAAGTTCGGCGACGGAATTTCCGTCTAGTGTGGCAATGGCCTTACTGAATACGCATATAAAATTTGGTAAAAACCGGTCGCGCCGTTTCGGAAGAGTACGGAGGGAAATTTTATATATTAGAAGAAGAAGATATTATAGCTGATAGAATTTTTCAAATGGGACCAGCGGTTCCTGAGATTAGCGCGGTCGAACAAACAAACTCTTCAGCTTTATAAGATTAAGTAGTATATATTTATTTCTTTCTCATCTGCGTACATATCTGTCACTTAGGAGCTAAGTTCTCTATGATATCGACATGCGCTGTGTTCTGGCATTGCAGACAAACATTATGAGATAGTGGGGGGATGAGGGGAGGGAAAGAGGGGGCGGGGGACGTAAGGGGGCAGGTCTATATTGTTATCTTTCTCGTTGATATCATACATAACTGAAGGTTGATATTATAGGCATTATAAATTGCCACTCTGACGTCACGTAGTATGGTTATGTCGATGATTGACTTATGATAGCCCGTCATCATGGCATGAGTCCCGGAATCCCGGGATATCGTAATCCCGAATCGATATATAATCCCGAGATTGAGTGATCCAATATCGAGATTAGACCAATTTACTATTTGGGTTAAAATTGAGGTTTTAAGCTATATTTTTCTTCATGGAATGACTGACTATTAAAATTAAATCCAAATTACAAATCTCTTCCTGAGGGAGAGATCTGTAAAGATCTTAAAACGTAGGGCATTGATAAAAATGCTAAAAATAATAAAAGTAACGCGATTTATTGCGAGTTTTAAGACATAAGTACTTTTATAGCTCACATTAGAGATGCAACGGATATCCGGTTGCTATCCGGTATCCGGCCTATCGGGCCATTATTTTACTATCCGGCCGAATACCGGATAGCTGCGCACTATCCGGCCGGATACCGAATAGTGATTCTGTTTGGTATTTAACTTTGAAAAATGGTTAGTTGCCATTATTTTAGACAAATAATTAAATAAACACAGAATGAAGTACAAGTTCACAATCATGTATAATACACTACTATACACATTAAACAAAAAAAACTTATGTATTCACCAAAATAGGCGGGTGCAGGTGTACTGCATACGAAATAGTTTCGTACGTACTAACCTAATAAAACTCGTTTCTTGTCTAGAAAACGGTCCGCGCGAACCTACAATACGTAACAGGTTGAAACCTACACGACGCGCCCGCTGCCAAACTAAAATGTAGGTATCGTTTGGCCGGCCGAATATTCGGCGGCCGGATACCGGATATTCGGCCGGTGATGAGGCCGAATATCCGGTATCCGGTATCCGGCCAAACAACTATCCGTTGCATCACTAGCTCGCATGCTATATTTTACTGCTAATATCGTTTTAATGGCGTGCCTAGAATTTGGCGCGAAAAGTTATATACCTACCGGCTATTTGTCTGCCATATTTTAAAAATGATGGAGTGGACGGCCCATCGGGTAACTTATTAACGTAATGAAACCACTAGGTTTTTAATATATTAAATACTTTTTATTTACACTTTTTTATTGTACTTACCTATAAAATTCGCATATTTAACGATAGGTATATAAAATCCCGTGATCAATCCCGGGATTCCGGGATTGAGCTCTCAATATCGAAATCAATCCCGGGATTGAAAACCTTCCGATATTGCATGCATTAATCATAAGTCAATCATCTTCATCAGTAGTGGCACTTAGTATAATTCTCTCTTCTTTTTTACCCTACTGCGCGACGCAAAGAAGGGTTATGTGTTTATCAGTCTATGTATGTATGTTTTTTCGTCTGGCCTTATTCCCATCTTACTTGGGGTCCGGCTCCGCTAATAACTTCTCTCCAGAGCTCACGGTTCTGGCTTAGATGAAAACAAAAATAGTAGATACGGTATATACCTATAATATATAGCAGCTCCCCGCGGTTTCACCCGCATAAGTCCCGATCCCGTGGGAATATCGGGATCAAAAGTAGCCTATAGCCTTTCTCAATAAATGGACTATCCAACACCGAAAGAATTTTTTAAATCGGACCAGTGGTTCCTGAGATTAGCGCGTTCAAACAAACAAAAAAACAAACAAACTCTTCCGCTTTATAATAGTAATAGATAGAAGATAGATAAAATAGATATTCTAACTTTGCGTATTCGAAAAATGAGCCATAATTCTTAGGAGGAAATTTTCCTCCCTGGATAAAGACATTATAGCAAATATGTTTATGCCATAAAACCTATATCTGTCATGACAATGCATCTACCTTTTTTTAGGGTTCCGTACCTAAAGGTAAAAACGGGACCCTATTACTGAGACTTCGCTGTCTGTCTGTCTGTCTGTCTGTCTGTCTGTCTGTCTGTCTGTCTGTCTGTCTGTCCGTCTGTCCGTCTGTCCGTCTGTCACCAGGCTGTATCTCATGAACCGTAATAGCTAGAAGGTTGAAATTTTCACAGAAGATGTATTTCGGTTGCCGCTACAACAACAAATACTAAAAACAAAACAAAACAATTATTTAAAAGGGGCTCCCATACAACAAACGTTTTTCAAAAACTACAAGGGAATTCTAGTCGCGTAGTTGAGGTCGCTTCTGATTGGTCAAGTCAAATCGAGTTGGTCATGGAATTCAAAATGGCTGCCCTATCTGTCAAATATACTAGTCTGCCTTCACTGTCCAAAGAGTTTCTTACAAGTTTCAGATTTTCTTTGAATTAAAGTTGTTGTAAACCATTTTAGGGTTCCATACCCAATTGTGACAGTGGTACGGAACCCTTCGTGCGCGAGTTTCGCACTTGGCCGGGTTTTTTATTTATTATTTTCTAATTAAAATAATAATAAAATGAAAAAAATAAAAAGGTAGATGCATAGTCATGACCTCATGACAGATATAAGTTTTATGGCATAAACATATTTGCTCTAATGTCTTTATCCAGGGAGGAAAATTTAACCTACGTTTGTATGGAGAAAGATAATGGAGACTATCCTCTTAAAGCCAAAATTTTAAATCATTTGTCTTTAAGAATGATTCAGGCATTTGTAAATAAGCAAAAAGGCATTCTTATGGATTTCAAAACATAATCGCAGTGTGACAGCACGTGCTCATGCGGCAACGGTTCGACATACGACTGAAGCAAGTGCGTCAGCTAGACGCAGTTTTATCGTCTCATTTTCCGAGACTAGGTAACGTATCTGCTGTTTTTTGTTTTCATCTAAGGTTCTGGGTAGTCTTTGGGTCGATGTTACTTATCTCCAAGTCTCTTTTTATAGTAGCCATCCATGTGAGTCGGGGTCCATAGGACAAGCCTACCCCTTAGTTGAGGGCTAGATTACGCTGTGTGTGTCGTGCAATGTATCACGGTGCGGCCATTTTCGTGTTCTGTCATAGTTTAGTTTAGTAAATAGGGCAGTCATGTTTAATTATGTGTATCGTGGTGACACGCGGATGTACACATTTCGAAGTTTATTATAACGTAAACTAACCACTCCCAGTGAGGGTTAAGTATGAATCTATACTATCTTCTATTATCTATCTATACTAATATTATAAAGCGGAAGAGTTTGTTTGTTTGTTTGTTTGTTTGAACGCGCTAATCTCAGGAACCACTGGTCCGATTTGAAAAATTCTTTCGGTGTTGGATAGTCCATTTATTGAGGAAGGCTATAGGCTTCTTTTATTCTCGATATTCCCACGGGATCGGGACTTATGCGGGTTAAACCGAGGGACGCAGCTAGTATGAATTATAACTAAGCAGGTACCTATGTACCTATATTAGTTGTCTTTGTTTAAAATCATAATTACCTACTTACTGTTAATTTTTCAATGAGTAATTTACATATTTATAAAAATACTGGCCGTGCCCCGCGGTTTCATCCCCGTATGTCCCGATCCCATGGGAATCCAAAAATCCAGTCAAAAAAAGTCGAAAAAGTCAGTCGGTCAATAAGTCGAAAGGACTTATTGCTTGTTGGAAATATTAAAATTTTATCTTGTGTTATGTCAATAAACGCAATTATAGAATTTTTCTACGTAAGGTCGGAGTAGTGAGAACATGCTTTGTCTTTTTCCGTGACAAGAACTTTCAAAGGTGACAGACAGAAACAAAAAGTGGAAAAAATATTCCAACCTTACTCCTCGTTTATTAATATGGTTATTAATGTTTATCCAGGATCTAACTAAGCTACCCGAGTGCTAAATGTCAGCCAAATCCATTCAGTCGTTTTTCCCTAATTGACACACAAACAAACACCAATCCAGCATAAGGGGCGCTCTCGGCCGTAATGGACTAACAGCTGAATACAGAAACGCCACTTAAAATTTGAGGCGTGCTTAACTTACTTACTTAATTACTTAAGCCGCTTCCAAATTTAAGAATTTTTGAATTTAAAAGGTGCTTAGTTGTTTAAGTAGAACTCAAATTTTTAGTTGCGTTTCTGAAGGTATTCGGCCGTTAGTCAATAGCTAAATTTAACTTTATATTTATTGTGTTTACTTTTAATACATTTAATTTAGTTATATTGCACAGATATTAGGTATAATAAATAATTAAATTATACTTACTTTATTTCACAAACTTCAAAATTTGTAATATTAGTAGGATCTTTGGAAAAACCAAACTCCGCCGGGATCTTAACATTTTATGGTTAGGTATTTCGCCTTATCATATTATTTGTTACGTAGGTAATGGATCATATTATCTGCTACACGTCAAGTTACTGTTTTTATCAAACGACCCACTTCTGATGATAATCCTACTAATATTATGCGAAAGTTTGTATGTATGTGTGTGACTTTGTTACTCTTGCGTTGCGTTGTAACGCATTCCCGATATTCCCGCGGGATCGGGATTTATGCGGGTGAAACCGCAAGGCGCAGCTAGTAATAAATTATGCAGGACGGGTACCATCCTTAACGCATAACTTTTTTTGTCCTAAATACAAAAGGCCGAAAATATAAGTCATAAACTAAAAAAGCATAAACTCTTTTGGCATAATTTCAATTGGCATAACACACAGAAGGCATAAACAAATAAGTCCTAATACTCACATAGCATAACATACGAAACGCATAACATTAGAACGCATAACATTCTAAAAGCCTAACCTCAAATGGCATAACCGACAAAACACGCAAAAACGATTAAACATTTTTCGCATAATCTTCTTTTTAACCCCCGACGGAAAAAGAGGGGTGTTATAAGTTTGACGTGTCTGTGTGTCTGTCTGTCTGTCTGTCTGTCTGTCTGTGTATCTGTCTGTGGCATCGTAGCTCACGAACGGATGAACCGATTTGAATGTAGTTTTTTTTGTTTAATAGGTGTCTTTTTGGCATAAAGTTTTTACCATAAATATATATTTAAAAAGAAGTTATCTCAAAATTGCCATGTTTATTTGGTCTAGCATAGTCTAAAAAATTTAAAAAACTTCTATCGTATTAACGAACACATTTGCACTTTGTCACAATATACCTTTCCGGTATGAAAAATGATGTGACCGAAAGGAAATCGCTCGCTTCGCTCGAGTGTGCTTAATCACAATATCCAACCTAACCTAACCTACTCGTATTCTTTTCCTCTTAGGTATACCAACCTAGTAAATTGTATCGTGATAAGGCCAAGAACTTCAATAAAATGTAATTTTAAAAAATATTATGCCATATTAAATTATGTCAATTGAATATTATGCTTAATGTAATTATGCCAAAAGATCATTATGTTAACAATATTATGCCATATTAAATTATGCCAATTGACTATTATGCTTATTGTAATTATGCCATATAACCATTATGCTTAAAAATATTATGCCATTTAAAATTATGTCAACTGAAAATTATGCCTTATGAAATTATTCCAATTAAATAAATAAATAAATAAATTCTGCGAACAACACACAGCGCCATCTAGCCCCGTGGTAAGCGACTATGCTTGTGTTACGGTGACTAGACAACGGATATAATACTTATATTTATTTTTCTTTTGTAAATACATACATATTATACATAGAAGAACACCCAGACTAGACACAAATATTTATTTTTTAAGCATAAATACTTGCACCCGGCGGGAATCGAACCCGCAACCTCCTGCATTGCAGTCGCGCTCTCGCACGACGCGCCACAGAGGTCGTCGAGAATTGAGTTATGCCTTAAGAAATTATGACAAAAAAGTTTATGCGAAGAGTGGTGTTCCCATGCATGAAGATACAAATTTAGGCTTGTAGATAGTCCCCCTTTTAAATAAATATAAATATTCCACTCAACGACGTTACACACAACGCAATGTAGCACTAGGCCTGTGTTATGGGTACTAGACAACGGATTTACTAGGTAGGTAAGTACATTATTATACTTTTTTTTGTATATACATACCTACCTATTTACAAAATGTGGAATCTTTTCATAATTAATAATGATGATGCATGCACCAGTTAGGTACAGCCACCGAGATGGTACAGCTGTCTTGCTATGAAAGTAAATGAATATACCTACCCAATAAATGTGTGGCAAAAAGTTTTAATTTATCTAAGTGGGTATAGCCATAGTAACCATAATGACTGTTATTTTTTTTTTTCAGAACTAATTAAAGTATATTTTTAAAAACACTAGGTAGGTAGTTATATTTTATTATTTTGTTCTTAATTTACCTACCTATGCTTTTTATTTGCATGAAAAATGAAATATTGCGCATCTAAAACGAAAGAGCGCAAAAGAAAGCATTCGCATTATTTTATCACAGTTTCTTTGAACACGCCGCTTCTATGGTTACATTTCTCTGTAAATAGTAAATACCTATAAATGATAAATGTTTATTACGTAGTTATCTGTTTTCAATTCAACAAAACGCCCACGTGCAGTCTTATCACGTTTTGATGATGAGATGATCAATTCATTTACATATACTATAAGATATATAGTAGGTACCTTAATTGATATCTCCGCCGTTTAAAATACGATTTAATTGTTTTTAGGGTTCCGTACCCAAAGGGTAAAAACGGGACCCTATTACTGAGACTTCGCTGTCTGTCCGTCTGTCCGTCCGTCTGCCACCAGGCTGATGAACTCATGAACCGTAATAGCTAGACGGTTGAAATTTTCACAGAAGATGTATTTCGGTAGCCGCTACAACAACAAATTCTAAAAACAAAATAAAACAAACATGTAAGAGGGGCTGCCATACAACAAACGTGTTTCAAAAATAACAAGGGGATTTTGTTGCAATATGTGACTCGCTTCTGATTGGTCGACGTCAAATCGAGTAGGTCATGGAATTCAAAATGGCCGCCCTGTCTGTCAAATATAGCGGCTTGCCTTCACTTACCAAAGAGTTTCTTACACGTTTCAGATTTTCTTTGTGCCAAAGTTTTTTTTTTTAATTTCTTTTTTGAAAAGTGCTATGGTGGTACTTTATGATGGGACTTAGATTTGAAGGTAAGTAAATAATCTACTGATTTCAAATTTTCCTATCGAAATAAATTTATTTAAAGGTGCCTTATAATATCTTTTTTTTTTCAATTAACCTGTAGATACTATCCCTCTGCTAGGTAAAGGTCTCGACCTCTATTTGTCGCGGTTTTGGGCTACTTACGTTTTTACTACTTCCTTCCTTTACTAATGCTACTTAGGTACTTTGCTACTAGTAGGTAAATTAAAATATACAAATTCTGTGATCATCGCACAGCGCCATCTAGTCCCGTGGTGAGCTACTAAGCTTGTGTTACGGTAACTAGATAATGGATATTCTTCTTCTTTTTCTTTTCGTGTAGTGGTGTGGTTCACATAGCTAGTGTTAGAGTTGTCAGGTCGCCCTAAGGCCTCTAACTTAAGAGGATAGTCTCCATTCTCTTTCTCCATACAAACGTAGTTTAAATTTTCCTCCCTGGATAAAGACATTAGAGCAAATATGTTTATGCCATAAAACTTATATCTGTCATGACAATGCATCTAGGTACCTTTTTATTTTTTATTATTATTTTAATTAGAAAATAAATTATTATTAATAGAAATAATTAAAGAATTATTTAATAGAAATAGTTTTATTATTGATTTCTTACAAATATCAAATTGTCATCCATACGTCATTACATATCTGTCATTATACGTCAATTACATAGCTGTCGTTTGCGTTTTGTTATTCCAAGTCTGATTCTTTTTTGTTATACCACGTTTTATAGTGACTGACGTTTCATGTCAAGTCACACGGGAATGCTGTCGAACGGGATAAAAAGTATTCTATGTCCTTCTCCTGGCTCTAAACTACCTCCCTGCCAATTTTCAGCTAAATCGGTTCAGCCGTTCTTGAGTTATAAGTAGAGTAAATAACACGACTTTCTTTTATATATATAGATATAGATTACAAATTATTTAAATTATAATGACGTATTTTTTTTAATTCGGTCGTGAGTTTTCAACATGTTGTTATAATCATTTTTAAATTACAGCGATTAGTTGTACCTATTCGTCATAGGCCTTTCCAATCTTTTAAATTTTATTTGAAGACTTGTCAAATAATCCACGTAGGTTTTTAGTTACTTGTCTACGGTATCCGTAAGAGACATTTAACCTATCAGTATCAGATAGATAAAATGATAAGACGAAACAGGAAAAACCTGTCAGTATAAAATGATTGAGAGCTGATGATGAATACAGTGTGTTTCGGGGACAGTGTATACCTGTATAGGGTGATTCATTTTGACCGACCTTCAGGGGGATTACCTTAAGCCTCTGTAGTAGGCCAGAACTGATTTTCCCCGGACGGTTAACTATAAAATTTATTTGAAACATCAGTTTTGAAAACAATGTTTAACCCTTTAACCGCCGTTCTGTTCATGACTGGCTTCGTTAGTTCCAGACGTATTGACCTGTGCTCTTTTCTGTTCATGGCTGACTAGGCTGGGAGGGTCGTATAGGTGCTGGGCAAGCCTACTCCACCTAACAATGTCCCGGGCACTACAGCGCCATAAATAGCATGGATTAAAAGTTGCATAAATCATCTTAAAAATAGATAAAAACGCCAATTAAGAGGGAAGCCTAGATGAAATTTAATAAGTGAAAGTATTCTAACACCAAAATAAAAAGAAATACAATAGAAAGAAAAAACATAAACAACTTAAATCTAGATGGCACAATGGCTATTATCCTATTATCCATTATTTAAGGGATGGCGGCCTTATCGCTTAAAGTGATCTCTTCCAGGCAACCTTAGGTGGTGGAAGGTCAATTTCATGAGAGTCGACTTCACAAATGCGTGGACGCATGCCAGCTATGCTCAGCTCAGTTGTTTTAAACCTAGCTAAGCTAAACTAACTTAGCTTCATTGGCTGTGGTCGGTCAGCTTTATGTGGGCGAAACCGCAGGGCGATGCTAGTAATAAATAACGACTGGAACTTTAAGGTACTATTTGAGTCAATCTAGTACTTAGGTAAGTACTTCATGGTTGTATTTTTCAACAATTATTTTCCTCAAACCCACGCATTTGTATTCAAACTATGTATTATTCATATTATTTATGTAGGAACTTTTTAAACACGAGTTTTACATGACAAATGATAAAATAATTTAAATAAAAAATGTGTTATGTTACCTACTACAGCCATTGAACTACCTAATCGACCATAAAAGGAATTTCCATGGGTTATGCCAATCAGCTCCAAGGTTTAATTATTATAATATTTTTCACAACGTGACCTACCTGTAACGTTGCCTGGAAGAAATCGCTTTGAGGTTTAATGCCGTCTATTTGTTCAACATTTTGTTTAGTTTTAAAATTTATTTATTTTATGTTTATAACTCCATAATCTTCTCATTATGGAACTCCTCAACGGCCAGCAGCATAGATACGAAACACTGCGTTTTGTTTAATTTTGATACCAAAAATATTATCTCAGCAACAAATTGATAAAAAATGCCGTAAATATAAAAAAAAACTTTAGAGGTGTCAAGGGACACCCGGATGGAACAAAGTTAAAAAAAAAAGTGTCGTTACAACTTTTTTTTGTTCTTAATTTTTTCCGTCTAGCCCCCTTTCGCAACGCGCGATAAGGAACTTCGTTCCAAAAACTCCATATAAAATTTAACCAGAGATAAATAATTTTGTAGCCAGCTTCACAGTGCATTATAATTTGCCTAAGTAAGTACATGCTTTGTCTTTTTGTGGAGCGGAGTGGCATAACCCATCTCTAGTACATTTTTACACATTTGTGTTTCCAAGTTCAAATGAGTATTTAATCACCCTTGAGTCAAGTATAAAAGTTAGGTCATTATAATTATTGGTCATTAGGTACTGTTTGTGAGTTAATTTTTGTTGAGTAAAAGTACCTATGTGCAAAGACGAAAATAACAAATTGACTCATTTTTGTTTATCTCTACTGGGACCGTTTTCTAGACTGTAATTATTCTGGTAAAAAAAAATTAAACAAAACAAATAATTTCCCAAGTTATTCATTTCATTTTCAGTAAAGGCCTCTTTATTGTTTTCCAGTTTTCTCTATATTTTTTTCTATTTATCACAAAATAATAAGAAACCAATAAAACCTCTCTGTTAACTGGTTGTGTCCACTCCAATCTGGTATGAGGCGGTTCAAACCGGTTAGAGAAATCGAGGACGTCTACTCTACGCATAAATACCCGTTGGTAATGGTAAAAGGAGAAATTATTAAAATAATTTGCGAACATAAAATGTTCTATATCTATAAAAATAAAATGTAAAAACCGGCACAGTGCGAGTTAGACTCGAGCACGAAGAGTTCCTTACCACTATCACAAATGGGTACGGAACCCTAAAATAAACACTGCACCAACCAATCCGTGAACGCAACGCAAACGATAAAATGTATTTTACTACTGGGGCGTCAGTCTATCACTTCATCACTAGACGGCGCTAGTGGTAAAAATATATCGCGGTATCGTTGCGTTTTTATGTCAAAAATCACGCTTGTTGTATGGTTCCCATACAACAAACGTGATTTTTATTTGTAAGTTACTGGAATACATATTCTGTGAAAATTTCACCTGTCTATCACGGTTTATGAGGTACAGCCTGGTGGTGACAGACGGACAGACCGAAGGACGGACAGACAGCGAAGTCTCAGTAATAGGATCCCGTTTTTATCCTACCGGTACGGAACCCTAATAGCTGACTGACTGATCGACGCACAACCAAACCGCTGATAATACGGAGCTAAAATTATAAAATAATATTATAATTATTATAAAATTCTTATTATGAGAGTTTCAACGTACTCGCGTCGCTTTGGGGCGAGTACCATATTCATACCTATTTTTAACCCCCGACGGAATAAGAGGGTGTTATAAGTTTGACGTGTCTGTCTGTCTGTGTGTGTGTGTGTGTGTGTATCTGTCTGTGGCATCGTAGCTCACGAACGGATGAACCGATTTCAATGTAGTTTTTTTTTGGTTGATAGGTGACTTTTGCGCGAGTGTTCTTAGCCATGTTTGATCAAAATCGGTTCAGCCGTTCATAATATATGTTGGTTGAAGCTCGGAAATAAAAAACGAATGTTTTCAAATATGCTCGAGTGGGGTATCAAATAAAAGAACATGACGTTTGTGACAAGAATATGCATGTTTAATCAAAATCGGCTTAGCCGTTCAAAGAATATGTAGGGTCAAACTCGGAAATAAAAACCGAATGTTTTCAAATATACCCGAGTGGGGTATCAAATGAAAGGACTTAACTACACGCAGAGAAGAATACCCCGAACGTTATAAAAAGGGTGAAATAAAAAAATTAATTAAAAATTTAAAAAACCCCCGACTTAAAAAATGTTCCAAGTTAAAAAAAACTAAACTATAAAAAGGCAAAAATAATAAGCCGAAAACAAATTTCATGTCTGTGAGTAGGTATGTGGTAGGTAGTAGGTACCTTACGGTTCCGCGTCGGGGGACGCGGGAACGTTAGATACTATAAGCACGGGTCGGTTACCATCAACTTCTGTGACACATTCCCGCGTTCCCCGACGCGGGACCGTAAGGTACCTACCACATACCTACTCAGAGACATGAAATTTGTTTTCGGCTTATTATTTTTGCCTTTTTAGGGTTCCGTAGCCAAATGGCAAAAAACGGAACCCTTATAGATTCGTCATGTCTGTCTGTCTGTCTGTCCGTCCGTCCGTATGTCACAGCCACTTTTCTCCGAAACTATAAGAGCTATACTGTTGAAACTTGGTAAGTAGATGTATTCTGTGAACCGCATTAAGATTTTTACATAAAAATAGAAAAAAAAAATACTTTTTGGGGTTCCCCATACTAAGAACTGAAACTCAAAAAAATTTTTTTCACCAAACCTATACATGTGGGGTATCTATGGATAGGTCTTCAAAAATGATATTGAGGTTTCTAAAATCATTTTTTTCTAAACTGAGTAGTTTGCGCGAGAGACACTTCCAAAGTGGTAAAATGTTGGTCCCCCCCCCTGTAACTTCTTAATTAATGGAATGATAAGACTAAAAAAAGTATATGATGTACATTACTATGCAAACATCCAACGAAAATTGGTTTGAACCAGATCCAGTAGGTAGTTTTTTTTTAAAACGTCATAAATCGTAAACCGCAATTTACCATTCAAAACAAAATCTGTAGTATAGATAATGGTACGGAACCCTTCGTGCGCGAGTTCGACTCGCACTTGACCGGTTTTCAAGTTTAGTTTTGTTTTAACTTGGAATTTTTTTAAGTCGGGGGTTTTTTTAATAATGTTTTATGACGAATATTGCCACTTTTGCATTGCATTGTTTTTAACGACATTGTCAATTGAAATTAAAGACATTTTTCGGTTTGAATCGCGTGGTTTTTATTACTTTTAGCATTGTTACAACGCTCAACGTTTCATTGACGTTCTCAATCGACATTGTCAATAATAACAACATAATGATTAAAAGATCGTAAGTACACTATGCTAGGTAGGGAGGGACTGACATTCAGTCATTGTATTTTATTCAGTAGTAAAATAGTCTTTACGACCTTTTGTTTAAGCGGAATTACAGGCAGCGCAAAAAAAAATCAACGAGACACAATGGGAAATAACTACCTATCCTATTTTTTATTAATTTTGGTTTACCAATCTCCAAGTATCTAATTATTAATTAGATTCTAAACATAGATTCTTCTTCTGTTATCGCGATGTTGTATTGAAATTAAAGACATTTTTCGGTTTGAATCGCGTAGATACTAAACTACAAACCGCATGGCGCAGCTAGTAATATAATAATTAAGAACAATATAAGCGCTAATATTTTAGGTACCTACTTAGATAAGTACAGAACCATTGTTCATTTAATTACTAGCTGCGCCCCGCAGTTTCAATCGCGTAAGTCCCGATGTTGCAGGAATATGAAAGTAAAAAGTAGCCTATGTGTTAATCCAAATTTTCGGCTACCTGTATATCAAGTTTCATCTTAATCGGTTTAGTAGTTTTTGCGTGAAAGAGTAATTAACATACACGTATACTTACTTACTTACACTGGAGCTTCTCCGTGCTTCGGAAGGCACGTTTGGCAGTAGGCCCCGGTTGTTATCTCTGATATCAGTCGTTAGGTCAAGTTTGAGGCCTTAGGGCGACCTGACAACTCTAACACTAGGTGAGACACACCACTACACGAAAAGAAGAAGTGGAAATGAAACCCACCCCTAAAACCAATAGTTGCATTACCAAAAAGTTTTTAAGTCTCTAGAATGAACCTTGAATGAACACAACCGACGGAAAGTATAATGACAGCAAATGACATAAAGACAGACAGACGACAGAAAACTTTCCATCACATTTTTGTTAGGGTTTTGGTAAACAACAATAAATACCTGCGTGAAATAAAGTAATTTAGTTTGTAGGATTCCGTATTCTAAAGTTTATCCCAATTAAATTTAATGTAATGTAAATCTGTAATCTAATTTGACACCATATACTAACTACTCAGTTGATTTTTCCGAATAGTGTAACCAAAATCCACTATTGTTGCAAACATGTTTTAAAACACTACATTTTCTTAAAGCACCAATGACTTATTGGACAAATTCCGTGTTTTTTTTAAATAGTTAAACATCAAAAGTGTATTTGCCTGCACCAAAATAGTTCAAAAGGACACAATTTGCTCAAAACGCTGCGACTACAATGAACATTTGCCGTTATTATTTCCAAAATCGAATAGTGCACCCAAAACACACTACTTCTTCCCCAATTAAAGGCAAATAGTGAAACCGAAATGCAAAAACAAAACTATAGAAACACGAAAGACATTAATGGACAAATTCCGTGATATCTTCACAACAGTGCACTAAAAACACACTAATATTTTAGTTTTAGTAAACAAAATGCTGTGTCAAGTCTAAATTTTCAACTCAAAAGACAATAGAGAAAAATAGTGCACTCAAAACACACCATAAACATTAGTGCAACTGAAATGCAAGTGTAAAAATGAATAAACTAAAGGAGACAGTAAAGCATTGGAGAGGTTCTAGGGAGCCAGAGGCGGAGATCAGCCGGAGCCAGTACTCGCTGGTGTCTTCGAGAGACCTGACGTCTGGAGCCGTGCAGCTGTGGCTGGGGCTGCCAGAGGAAGTCAAGTATGATCCTGCGCTGGCGCCGTTTCGGCAGTATTATGAAAGGGAGCATGGTGAGTCTTGTTTCATTCCCATTGTTATAAGAGAACCGAATCTATTATTTGGGGACGCGATCTGTCTATAACAGATCCCTGACGATTGCCCCTGGGGGTAGGGTTGCCAGATGTCCGGCTTTTTACAGTCGTGTCCGGCCAAATATATACAAGTCCGGCCTGTCCGGCTTTTGTTAGGCTTTTGGTCAACCCCGTCAGAATCACGCGGACAACGTAATTCGTACAAACTGAGGCAAATTCACACGCGCTTTCAAAAAAATCATAATTAATAAATGATTTTTTGAAAGCTTATATTTTTTTCATTTCATTACGCATTAAAGGTTAAGGTTTAAAAAGGTACCTACACTTTTGTAATTCATAAAAGTACCTTTTTTTTAGCAAATAGGCCGCATCGTGGCACGCATTTGTGTGCGGCCTATTTGCCACAGACAGATGAAAAACCCAATGTGTCAGGCTTTTGGGGCAAAATGTCCGGCTAAATATGAATCTGTGTCCGGCTTTTTGAATTTTGGACCTGGCAACCCTACCTGGGGGTGGCTTGACGGTACAGCGGACCCCTCTCTTTATATCCCTGCTGGTCATAGCTATAACATAATATATGCGTAGGTATTAGAGAACTGGGTTCGCCTGTGATGTATGTAATAGTTACATTTTGTCGGGTATTTATCGCGTATTATTATTTATTTTCTTATCTCGACGTTCCCACCATGTGCTTGTGAACTGGCAGTTTACAAACAATGGTTAATAATAAAACGTCGCCCGCCGCTGCACCAGTTCTCTCGCGACCAATATCATTGTAACATGGTTGAAACGTCGAGGTAAGAAAATAAATAATAATAAGTGATTAAGACCCGGGAAAATTTAACTATGTTAACACATCGTGTGAATTTAAAAAGTTTATATGTATGTAATATAACCAATCACAATAATGTAACTAAAAGGTTGAGTTGTAATTAAGCACAGTGGAACTAGTAATTCTTCTCATCTGAGCGATGTTCCCGGTTCCTCAAAGAAGCATTTTCCCCAGATGACATTACCCAATTAAAATAAAATATTCTGAGGTAACTGTTGAAACATGTTAATTTCCATCATCTTACAACAAAATAAAACAAACACATCCATAAGTTAGGAGTTCTAATTGGAAAGCAAAGTTCCTTGGATACTTCCAATCAGTTGATACCAAAATAATGAATTAACATGTTCTTTTCTAAATAAGGTCATTGTTAAAAACGAATGCCAATATTATTGTAACTCCATTTAAACCTGCGTAAGCCGTGTACCCACATCCCGAGGCGTGCGTCGCTCGGTCGCAAATGCCTTACCACAAAGGCCTCAACTTGAGGCATACGACTACGTTTATGTATGCATCCTGAAATACACATGCTGAAGCTAAGCATGCAAATAAAACGCTGCCTTGCACTGAGGCGAGTGTTCGCAACGAACGTATGCAGCGAATGCTTACAGTGAGCACACAGGTGGCACGCGCGAGTCATGCGTGGCGAACTATTTCTGACACATGCCTTGCAATGTCTGTGCGCGGATTTACAGACAGGGCGACGTGTGTATCGAAATGCCTCACTGCACAATGCACATGCCTCAAACTGACGCATACGACTGTACATTTATGGCACACACCGTTCACACCGTGGCGAACCATTCGTAACACATGTAGTATCTCACTACACATGCCTCAACCTGAGTCATATGACGGTACATTTATCAAGCATCACGAACAACATAATTATGCTCAAGCTGAGCATGCAAACAAAATGCCCTCACCGTGTGTACACGGGGAATGGTCGCAGTGAGCACACATCGTCTACACATCCGTATATCCGGAGGCATGCGTGACTCATCAATCACCTATCACATGCATCGGGATGTCTGTACGCGGCTTAAAGAACCTGTCAAAATCAACACACGTGGGTGGAGTGCGAACTGTATGTGTCCGTGAGTGGAAGTTTCCTTAGTTATGTATTAATTTTGAATGTCAATAATTAAATTATTTTAGCCGTATATATTTAGACCCGTTGACTCACGAAGACGCCTAATATACACCATATAAACGTACGTTTTTAGGGTTAGAAAGGGTAAGAAGCGTTTGTCTGTCCGTTTGTCCGTTGATCTGTTTAAAACAGATCCCTGACGGTCGCTCCTCGGAGTGGCCTGACGGTACAGCAGACCCCAATCTGAATG
The DNA here is from genome assembly GCA_958496205.1 of Idaea biselata. Lineage (NCBI taxonomy): Eukaryota > Metazoa > Arthropoda > Insecta > Lepidoptera > Geometridae > Idaea > Idaea biselata. The sequence continues at coordinate 105,781 of OY292406.1, read as the reverse complement.
CCCAAAGTGGCCATAGTCGGGGACGCTATAACATTTATAAATAGGTTTTTGCCGTTGGGGTCCCTTGTCCGTTTGTCTGTGCGTAGGGTCCTAGCTAGGGAGGCCCGGTCTTTTAGCTCGTTTTTGGTAGGCGTATGGAGTTACACCGGGAAGTGAACGTACCTTTTAGGGCTGTGGAACTATACTAGAGATATTAAAATTATCCATAAATAGCAGCGCGTAAGTCCCGATCTTCTCGTAAGTCCCGCGGGATTATCGGGATCAAAAGTAAAATAAAAAAAAATAGTAAAATGTTTCCCTCTATCACTTAAACTATCCCTATGCATATTTTCATCTTAATCCCTTTGACCGTGAACGACGGAACAAACAGATAAACTTTTTTTTTTGCGTAAATATGAAATCTTGTCGCGAAATAATTTGTTCGAATTCAGTTTGGGAGTCAAAGTTTTGATTGCAATCCATTAAGAGGACAGTCTCCATTCTCTTTCTCCATACAAACGTAGTCGACGTTTTCCTCCCTGGATAAAGACATTAGAGCAAATATGTTTATGCCATAAAACATATATCTGCCATGACTATGCATCTACCGTTTCATTTTTTTTATTTTACTATTTTTTCATTTTTTATTACTATTCTAATTAGAAAATGAAAAAAATCAAAAGGTAGATGCATAGTCATGACAGATATAGGTTTGATGGCACAAACATATTTGCTCTTATGTCTTTATCCAGAGAGGAAAACGTCGACTACGTTTGTATGGAAAAAGAGAATGGAGACTGTCCTCTTAATAATTGTCGTTTCATTTTGTGTGCCTAAGATGTTAAACTAACATTTTGGACAATTCTGTCACTAATAAATAATAACCCCTTAGGTACCAAAATGCCAAATTCCCAAAAAAATTGAACTCCTCAGAATGTGGAATTTCCAAAATGTTGTAATTCTCAAAATTTCATCTAACTTCTAACCTCTCATTCTTAGATTAAGTAGGTACCAAAATGGTGAATATTCTGATTTTTGATCCAACTTGTGTGTTGCGGTGTGTGAGTAATGTTCCCTCCAGTTTGACGTTTGGAACTGGCTCGTCTCGTCCGTCAGCGACTAGTTTGAAATGGATCACTATCAGGCGACCTTTTTCTTTCCAGTCTCTAATAAAGACCAGTCCAGTTCCATGCTCTCATCTATTAAGTTTCTGTAGATAAGTAGGTATACTATTTAAGGTTTTTTTTCTCATTATTTCAGGCAAACAAGACCTCCACAAAAGTTCGTCCTCCCGAACACGTCTACCATCAGTCAACTCAGCGCCACATCTCAACAACAATGTTCACGTGGTCAGAGACAATCCCTTCTGTGAGAAGAAAGAGATGGAGAGTATGGAGAAAAAGGAGAAATTGTGAGTAAAAATAGCTCCTCTACGTCTACCCTTAGTCAATTCAGCGCCACATCTTAATAACAATATCCACTCGGTCAGAGAAGGTATTCTCGGTGAAATGAGCGAAATGGATAAGCCGGAGAAAATGTGAGTAGAGGCCTATTCAAATCTAAGCATTTTCGCTAGTAGGTACTGTCAGTTTCCGCTCAGGAGCCTTATTTTTGAACCACTGGAATTAAATTCGTATGTGAAAGTTCGAATTCCTCATGCTTGCTCTCGCTCGTTATGTATGTGTGTGAGCGAGACCGATCATATTCTAGTCATTAGGTTTTCGCATACAAAAGAGTTTTGTACCGATTAAAACATACAACAGCTGTGGTAATGTAACGGCAACTTCATTTTCTTTAAATAAGACGGTAACGAATTATGCTCAAGTAAGAATAGGCTTGAAGATTAGTTTAATTCGCAAGATGACACTATTTAAAAATCTCTAAAATTAATAGTAGTATTATTTGTATTTGTGTGTTTATTTAATGAAACACAAGTTATTGAATACGAAAAGCGAGAATAATAATTATTTTGATAAAATGAATCCAGAAAATCTGTTAGTGGGCCATGATTTGTACAACAGCAATAAGAGGAAATACCGTCAGTTTTTTTTAAATACCCCACTGTGTTACGTAATTTATTTCAGTTTTTTATTTTTATGTTGTCACACTGATAAACCCTATACACCACTTTTACACTTTAGAATTCAGTAGGTATATCAATAGCGAGCGAGCGGTGTTGGTCTAGTGGTAGATACCCCGGCTTTCATTCTGAGAGTCGTGGGTTCGAATCCAGACCGACCGCGCACCAATGTCTTTTTCTTTAAGAAAAGGTATGTGCGCTAATAACATCGCTCTTACGGTGAAGGAAAAACATCGTGAGGAAACCAACATGTCCTAGGACATTCATATTCAGTGTTTTCTATGTATCATATGTATGTATTTACAAAAAAAAAAAAGGTATAATATGTAGTATATCCGTTGTCTAGTACCCATAGTACACGCCTAGTGCTTAGTTTGGGGCTAGATTGCGCTGTGTGTAACGTCGTGCAATATTTATTTATTTATTTATTTAAATAACACAAATAAATTACTTTAATTAATGAGCGTCTGTATACTTCAAGAGTTGACCTTTTTTACGCCAGTGACGTCATACCGTAGCCTCAGGGACGCTATGATAGTCACGATTGACACGAATTTTTAACCCCCGACGGAAAAAGAGGGGTGTTGTAAGTTTGACGTGTCTGTGTGTCTGTCTGTCTGTGTATCTGTCTGTGGCATCGTAGCTCACGAACGGATGAACCGATTTAAATGTAGTTTTTTTTGTTTAATAGGTGTCTTTTAAATCTATAAACTAAAATATGTTTTTTTCCTACTATACTATAAGTACCTACATTAAATGTGTGTCGAAATATTTTGTAAATTCTGTATATTTACTTCTAATAAATGAAAATAGGACGAAAAGTCTGTACATGGCTACAAATTAAAAAAAAAGGCTAGGTACTTACCATAGTCAGCAGAATTATAAAAAACCGGCCAAGTGCGAGTGGGACTCGCGCACGAAGGGTTCCGTACCATTATCTATACAACAGATTTTGTTTTAATAGGTAAATTGCGGTTAAAATAAATTAGAAACCTCAATATCATTTTTGAAGACCTATCCATAGATATACCTATCCATAGACATGTATAGGTTTAATGAAAAAAAAATTTGAGTTTCAGTTCTTATTATTTATTTATTTATTTATTTATTAAGCAAACACTTTCAGACTTACAGCATTAAACACCAAAACGTCTGAAAGCCATTATCCTTACAAATTATTATTACAAAACATAAATTATACCTATCTCTAAGAATTATAATTATAAATTTAACTAAAACTAGGTAGGCAAATGAATCAGCTGTCATCAAAATGGAGATAGTTCTCAAATAATATTTGTGCCATGACTCAACCAATCCATGGACAAATTAACAAACAGCGGCTGAGCCATGCAAAAAACATCAACCTCAGACCTGTCTGTAATCATTTGATTTATCAGTGTGAGTGCATGAGAGGTGGGAGCGGGAACCCCGCTTAAACCTCACCCGCACCTCTTAGTATGGGGAACCCCAAAAACTCATTATTTTTTTCTATTTTTGTCTAAAAATCTTAATGCGGTTCACAGAATACACCTACTTACCAAGTTTCAACAGTATAGCTCTTATAGTTTCGGAGAAAAGAGGCTGTGACATACGGGCGGACGGACAGACGGACAGACAGACATGACGAATCTATAAGGGTTCCGTTTTTTGCCATTTGGCTACGGAACCCTAAAAATGCAAACGTTTTCGAACTTCGTAAAATAGTTTTTGAATGTGTCATCTTGCCTATTACAGAATGTTAGGAGAGATTAGGAGAGCCGTAGGTGAATGACATACTTACACAGTTTACATTTTTCGTAGGTAGACATACAACGTGTTTTAAGAGCGGTAATTTAAGCCGAAGGGGGATTGTTCTAGACGTCTACGCGAACAATTTCCAAAAGTCGGACAACAAATGGTTTTACGATATTGGAAATTCTGACTATTTTTCGAGAATTTTGAGTAATAAAGTCACCTTGAAAATCAGCTGTTTTTTTTAGAGATAGAGGCTATTGACCTAATGATGATCTTTTATTTAGTTTGGACTAAATATTATTATCTAAACATCTTGTCTTTACTTTCGAATACAGCTGTTTTTCTTGTGAAACATAACCTTAAAGTTTTCGAACAAAAATAAGTTTTTCTTTCAAAAAGTCGTAGAACTAAAGTTCATAGCCTAGACGTGTAGAACAGTCGGCTTTCGGCTTTCTTATCGTCCCCGAAACAAAGTATTTTTGTACTCTACTAAATTTATTTTTGTTTTACAGCCTTGAAGAACAGACGAACATTCATTGCAAGAAGTCGAAGGTAAAGTTATTTTTAAAGCATTTCCTCCATTTTCTCATTGTTTGATTGATAAAAAAACCGGTCAAGTGGGAGTCTGAAGCAGGAAGGGTTCCGTAGCATTATTACAAAAAAATCACGTTCGATGTATGAGATATTTGTTGCTATAGCTTGTTTGACGACCTCTGTGGCGCGTCGTGCGAAAGCGCGACTGCAATGCAGGAGGTTGCGGGTTCGATTCCCGCCGGGTGCAAGTATTTAAGCTTATAGAATAAATATTTGTGTCTGGTCTGGGTGTCCCTCTATGTATAATATGTATGTATTTACAAAAGAAAACTAAATATAAGTATTATATCCGTTGTCTAGTCACCGTAACACAAGCTTAGTCGCTTACCACGGGGCTAGATGGCGCTGTGTGTTGTTCACAGAATTTATTATTATTATTATGTTTGTAACGTCTCCGTTTCACGGGGCTATGGAGCCCCGGACATTTGGAAGGCGTGCGTGGGGCCGAAGCCAACACGTAGAGGCCCGTTTCAGTCACAATTTTAATCGCAAAGTATGGGATGGACACCAAACCGGCGGTTATCCCTGTCTACACTATAAAATGCAGCCAAGGACAACCCCCGGTTTGGATAGTACTATTGTGTAAACTACGGATGAAAACTACTTGGGCTATGGCAATGGGTTGGTAGTGGATTGGATACTGGGGGGAACTATGGGGACTATGGCGCCTGCCGTAACAATGTAAAAATACATGTACAAAAATGGCAGGCGGAGACTCGCCAACTCACAAACTGGGCCACCCTAATTAAGCCGAGCAAAATACAGCCAGGGGGCAACAGGGGCGTGAGTGGCTGAAGGATGGAGCAACCTCACCGGATTTTAAACCATCCTAGGTAATCCTGTGGAGCGGGCCAACTCATCACTGACGTGAGGTGTCCATCCTCCGAGCATTTCTGCTCTCGCGACTCCACTCCGACCAGCCGGTGAAGGCAAGCCAGAGGCGGGGGACCGCTTCCTCGTCAGTGTTCACTCCGACCAGCCAACTAAGGCAAGCCGGAGGTGAGGAACGGTGGTTTCCCCCTGGAGCGCTCGGGAAGCCGCGGGGTCGCTACTCCCCGACACCTCGCCTCAAGGTGCCCTGCGGGCTTATTATTATTATTTATTATAGCGGCAACAGAAATACATCGTCAGTGAAATTTGAAATGCTATCACGGTTCATGAGATACAGTTTGGTGACAGACGGACAGACAGCGAAGTCTCAGTATGGTCCCGTTTTTACCCTTTGTGTACGGAACCCTAAAAGAGCGGTATTGGTCTTGTGGGTGGATTCATTATTACATACAAAGCCTTAATTTATAAGGCTACAAGCAGCGTAGTTAATATTTAACTTTTACTAATATTTTAGAAGTTTCTGAAGATCGTTCACGCTATATACAGCGTTATTCGTTCTCAATAACCCCGTATATAGCGTGGCGATGCGTCGCCACGGCCTGTATCGCCACGCTAATAAATTTAAATAAATTTAGCGAAGCGTTTAACCTTTTATTAATATTTCCTCAGCTAGCAAAAGCGAAGTACTACACAAAGATGACCCTACTGCTGGCAGTGTGGGTGTTCTTCACGCTGGCTTTCCTAATGTACAGCGAGAAGGAGCATATAGTGCGGCACTCCTTCATCGCGCCGGGGGAGATCAAAAGTACGTAGGGGGAATACGCAATCAAACGGACGTGTTTTCATAGGGACATTATCGAAAATATTTTATGTTTTTTTTGGGGGTTGGCATCATTGATGACTATCGCCATTCACCATTGCCGGGGTTGTGGCTGCTCCTGTAGTCGCAACGCAACTTATGTCGAGGCAGATCCTCATTGGCACAGCACAATTTTTTGGCTCCTATTTTTTGTTTTAGCTATTCACTTTTTTTTCCATAATAATATGTTCTCTTGTTTGTATTTTTTTATTGTACTTTTTATATTTTGTCATTAAAATGCTTTTTATTCTATTCTTGATGACCATGGACTCGTGGGTCTGTGGGCCTGTGTTGCCTGTTTTACCGGCGCGGGCGGTAACCCGCAACCTTCTGCATTGCAGTCTGGTATTAGCACGACGTGCCACAGAAACGTCGTTACTGTTTCTATTAACAAAATAAGTTTATCTTCAAATCCCTTCGTCCCAGGTTATCAACTATCCTCCGATGGAGACCAGCTAGGAGTACTGTTCAAGATATCAGGTCCTCTGCTCTCCAAAGATGATGAAAGCAAACTGAACAGCACCGAGCTGGCTGGAGCCAACAAAGCGGAACTCTGGATGGAAAGGCGGAGAGATGATGGAGAGGTATTACAGGTAATTACAGATTATTATCTACACTAATACTTATTCTTATCTTATATTCGTTACTAGCTGCGTCCCGCGGTTTCACTTGCGTAAGTCGGGAATATCGTTGAATATCGGGATCAAAAGCTCCTATAGCCTTCCTCAATAAATGGACTATCCAACATTGAAAGAAGTTTTCAAATCGGACCAGCGGTTCCTGAGATAAGCGCGTTCAAACAAACAAACAAACTCTTTAGCTTTAGCAGCCATTTTGTTTCACCCTCACCGGCACCGCTTAACATTTTTTTTGTTCTTCAGAAATCAGAACCCTGGACCATTGTAATGGAGTCCGAAAACTTAGATTTCAGCAGAGCCGAGCCACGAGTTAAGACTCTTCGACTCGATGCGTATCCTAAAACAAACCGGACTAGTTTCGTGGTGAAAATGAAGACTAACATGAATGAGACAACACCGTTTACTATGAGCTACATGTTAGATCCCTTAGATATGAACACTGGAGTGATATATGCTTGTGTGCTTCTATGTGGGTTATATTCGCTGATTATTTTTGAGGTAAGTTAACATCGGTAAATTTACCATGTATTTATTGTTATAGGGCCTCATCTATACCTACTATTCTTAGACTTAATAAAAAAAAACCGGGCAAGTGCGACACTCGCACACGAAGGGTTCCGTACCACTATCACAATTGGGTACGGAACCCTAAAATGTTTAACAACAACCAATTTTTAAATTTGATAGGAAAATGTGAAATATTCAGCTTCGAATCTTACTCCCATCATACTACCGCTTTTCTCAAAAAAAAGTTGAAATAAAAAAAAAACTTTGGCACAAAGAAAATCTGAAACATATAAGAAACTCTTTGGTAAGTGACGGCAGACTGGTATTTTGACTGACAAGGCAGCCATTTTGAATTCCATGGCCAACTCGATTTGACTTCGACCAATCAGAAGCGACCTCAAATTCCCTTGTAGTTTTTGAAACACGTTTGTTGTATGGGAGCCCCTCTTAAATATTTGTTTTATTTTGTTTTTACATAATACATCTTCTGTTAAAATTTCAAGCTTCTAGCTATTACGGTTCATGAGATACAGCCTGGTGACAGACGGACAGACGGACAGACGGACAGACGGACAGACGGACAGACGGACAGACGGACAGACGGACAGACGGACAGACGGACAGACGGACAGACGGACAGACGGACAGACGGACAGACGGACAGACGGACAGACGGACAGACGGACAGACGGACAGACGGACAGACGGACAGACGGACAGACGGACAGACGGACAGACGGACAGACGGACAGACGGACAGACGGACAGACGGACAGACGGACGGACGGACGGACAGACAGCGAAGTCTCAGTAATAGGGTCCCGTTTTGACCCTTTGGGTACGGAACCCTAAAAACCGAACAAGTGCGAGTCGGACACACGCACGAAGGGCTCCGTACCACTTTCACAATTAGGAACCCCTAAAAATGAGTCTAGGTCGAAGCCGGGTCACAGCTTTGTAAATGAAATGATTGACGAAATGTTGAGGTTTTTGGCGGGATCAAACAGCAAGTATAAGCCGCGCAAGTTGATATTGCGATTGGCGGCCATCTTGGTGACGTAGTCGATGTGCACCGTCGGTACCGTTCGCAAGGTAAATAATATAATTTATAATTATTTACCACATAACCCAGACATTAATTAAGAAATATTTACACTTTAACAATATAATTATTATGTACATGGGCGTAATCATTGTTCTTTTATAAGCAGCATACAAACTAATCTTTTATGGTCCCGAAATTTCTTAGAAATATACCTACCTATGGTCATAAACAGCCGTCTCGCTACTACAAATAAACACATAACCCTAGCTTATTTACTTTTTATTACATTATTTTTGCTATCTGTACTTTTGTGCAACGAATGACGTCATGCAGGTGTTATTGTGACAAGGTTCCATTGCAATATCAACTTGCGCGGCTTATACCTACAGTGTCGATAAAACAGCTGATGCCGGCCGTGTCGATAAAACAGCAGGTTACTTGAAAAGCCTATTCAAGTAGCCTGCTGTTCCAGTAGTCAACTGGTCCAGTGACCAGTTACAAAAATTCTTTCACGAATAGAAAGCCGCATTATCAAGGAGTATCTTAGGCTTCATTTGATCCCACGGGATCGGAACTTACGCGGCTGAACCCGCGTAACGCAGTTAGTAATATAAAATCGTTTTAAAATCAACCTAGTTGTAAAATAGTGAAAACATGCCATTATTCCTCTCGCGGTACAAAAACAATGTAATCAATGAACTTTTGTAACTATCTGTCTGCATTAAACTAAACAGGAAATAATTATACCTTATCTATCAGTGTATAGTGTAAATTACTAAGTTTTTGTTACAAGGTAAAAGAGACTCTATTTCTTGTTAATGAAAGTCAAAAATTAATTAGAGCCACGTTGCTAATGCGCGTGGAAAATATCCACTAATATAGGTAGATATAGTTTAACCTTGAGAGTTAGTTTTTTAGGGTTCCGTACCTAAAGGTAAAAACGGGACCCTATTACTGAGACTTCGCTGTCTGTCTGTCTGTCTGTCTGTCTGTCTGTCCGTCCGTCCGTCCGTCCGTCTGTCACCAGGCTGTATCTCATGAACCGTAATAGCTAGAAGGTTGAAATTTTCACAGAAGATATATTTCGGTTGCCGCTACAACAACAAATACTAAAAACAAAATAAAACAAATATTTAAGAGGGGCTCCCATACAACAAACGTGTTTCAAAAACTACAAGGGAATCGAGTAGGTCGTGGAATTCAAAATGGCCGCCCTGTCTGTCAAATATACCAGTCTACCTTCACTTACCAAAGAGTTTCCTAAAAGTTTTAGATTTTCTTTGTGCCAAAGTTTTTTTTTCTTTTTTTTGAATGGTGTGGTCGTATGAAGGGAGTAAGGATCGAAGCTAAATATTTCACATTTTCCTATCAAATTTAAAAATTGGATGTAAATCATTTTAGGGTTCAGTACCCAAATGTCATAGTGGTACGGAACCCTTCGTGCGCGAGTGTCGCACTTGCCCGGTTTTTTTAACTAGTTCACAGTCCCCATACAAAATTAATGTATGACTTATGATGATTTCCTTTTAAGGCTCGCATAATAATAATTATTCAATAGGTAATAACAAAATGCTATCTTCAAAATTACCTATGAATATTATAGGAATTTAAATCATATTTCTATTACCATGGGAAAAAAAAACTGAATTGTTATACCTACAATAGAAGTCGCACGTAAATGTACTGCGCTAACTTACTGTCTGTCTGTCCGTCTGTGACCAGGCACTACCTCATAGACCGTGATAGCTAGACAGTTGAATTGTAAACAGAAGATGTATTTCTGTTGCCGCTATAACAACAAATACTAAGAGCAGAATACAATCAATATTTAATTTTAAGAAGGGCTCCCGGACAACAAACGTGATATTAGTACGGAACCCTTCGCAAGTCCGACTCGCACTGGGCCGGTTTTTTAAAGCCATCAAAACTGACTCTCAAGATAAATGGATTGGAGTATAATTAATATGTAAAGAAAAGAAGGCCGAGTAATTAGTCATGGATGAATTTGTATGATCGTGAATACCTACTTGAATGTTTTTAAAATGATAAAATGGACATCACTGAACTCACAAGGTCACAAATACAATAATAATAAGGAAATATAAATACTTGAGAGGAAAGTCTACCCACTCTTTTCTCCGAACAAACGTAGTCGACTGTTTCCTCGTTAGATAAAGACATTAGAGCAAATATGTTTATGCCATAAAACCTATATCTGCCACTAGCTGCGTCCCGCGGTATTTGAAGAAATGCCTCGTCATAATATTCATTATTTTATCGGATCTTTTATTAAGCTATTGCATAGCTTTTTTCGCGAGCCTTGAGCTTTGATTGAAAAAAAACCTAACACCGCCTACCATGTTGCCATGGTTATTTAGACTTCGTTTTTTAATTGTAGGCAATGATTTGACACAATTTCCCGAAAAAAAAAAGTCAAATACAAAGAACCAAAAAGTCGGATCGTAGTCTGAAAAATTAAATTACGTATAGTGGCCGGCAAACAAGTTGGAAAATTCTGACGTCTAAGGGAAAGTTCGCGTAGTACATTTTACATGCGACTTCTATGAAAAATCGACTTTGCGCATCTGCCATATTTTTTCTAGATGTTTGATTCAATTTTTTTCAATTCAAATCATTTATTTGCCGAGAATTATACGAATTATAAATTATGCAACGTATATATTTTGCATTTTCAGGTAATAAACCGCACGATGGCCGCCATATTGATCGCGACCGCATCCCTGGCGACTCTAGCCATTGCTGGGGAAAGACCTTCGCTGCCGGAGATCATATCCTGGCTGGACGTGGAAACATTACTGCTGCTATTCAGCATGATGCTTCTTGTGGCTATCATGGCGGAGACGGGCCTCTTTGACTTCTTAGCTGTGTTTACTTTTGAGGTAAGCTTCTTTGTTTCGTACCTAATAGTTTTTTTTTTGCGATTTGCGATGTTTCTGCTCCGTCAATATTTTGGCTTACCAAAAGGGTTTCGTCGTCGAAAAACTTTGAGAACTTTATCTGTTTATCTTCACAAATGTTATTGACATTAAAAAAATGGCGACACGACAAATTGAAAGTCAACAAAATGTGGCCTCGGATGTAGCACGCTAGGTACCTACAGTTTCAATGTTCAAAACAGACTTTAAACACACAATTTATTCGTTTTTAACGATTGTATTTAGCAGGCCATAGCTGAGGACGCGTTTCGTTCAAGGCGAAATGTCACGATATACCTACGTATGCCATTCTAGGGACCAAGCAGTTTACCCGCCACCACGCGAAGAGAACTCAAGATTTTCTAGTCTCCCTCAGTCACCTTTTACGACACCCACGGGAAGAGATTGGGTAACTCTATTCTATGCCGGGGATACAAGGCCAAAGTTTTGTTTAATTCCAGGTAACGAAAGGCAAACTCTGGCCGCTGACAACTCTACTGTGCGCTATAACCGCCTTCGTGTCGACCTTCCTCGACAATGTGACCACCGTGCTCTTGATGACACCTGTTACAATACGGTGAGTCGAGACCGTGAGGCTATAATAAACGTTTAATTATGTAGTATAATCGTTGTATACCCATAGTACAAGGGACCGACGCCGGTAGACTAATTGGTAAAGTCAGTGCTCCCGGTTTGAGTAAAGATGCGGGTTCGAATCCCGGCCTGCGTCTGTGCGTTGTGTTTTTGCAGAAGTATTATGTCTTTAAAATATTTTAACAAAAATGTTTTTTAAAAGTTAAACGCATGTTACTGCGATTTATTGTTTTCACTGGCGCCACACGTTCCTGATTTAGCTTGGTCCAGTGTGTATTTTAGAAATCCGCCTCGCACGTGACCAGTTTTTTTTCTTAGTTGTGTTGCTAAGTTTTTATTAAATTTGATTTTTTGTTAATTTTCCAGTCTATGCGAGGTCATGGAGCTGAACCCTATTCCCGTGCTGATGTCGATGGTTCTGTATAGCAACATCGGAGGCACGGCGACACCTGTCGGTGACCCACCAAACGTCATCATAGCTTCCAACAAGGAAGTCATTCAAGCGGTGAGTATGGAACCTAAATCCAATATGGCGGACCCTTCAAGATGGCGGACTATAGGTTCTTCATTGTTGCTATACCTACTGTAAGGAGGTCATTCAAACGGTACCTAAATCCAATATGGCGGATCTTTCAAGATGGCGGACTATAGTTAGTTGTGTCATACAGCAACATCGGAGGCACGGCATATGTCGGTGACCCACCAAACTTCATCATAGCCTCCAAGGAAGTAATTCAAATGGTGAGTATCAACCCTAATTCCAACATGGCTGACCCATCAAAATGGCGAACTATAGGTTCTTAATTGTTGCTGTACTGTCATCGGAGGCACGGCCACACCTATCGGTGACCTACCAAACTTCATCATAGCCTCCAAGGAAGTAATTCAAATGGTGAGTATGGAGCCGTAAAATCAACATGGCGGGGACTTCAAGATGGCGGACTATAAGTATCTAATTCAAAAAAAAATACAGCAATCGTCTTTTTTTCTTTTTGCAGGGTATAAACTTCTCCAACTTCACAATGCATATGACGCTAGGCATCCTGCTGGTGTGTGTTCAGACATATGTGCAGCTCAGGTTCATATTCAGAGATACGAACAAGTTGCGCCTGAATGAACCGAGAGATATACAAGGTAAGATTGCAGACATACTTTGTTTTATTTGCGTATTTAACCACTGGGCTATACCTGTCTTTATTAATCGCTGCTTACGTCAAACTCTTGGATACTTTTGGCCGGACAACGTTATCTCTGTTAAGTTAGGTTACATAAATCGTGTTTTATAAGCTGTGTTTTGTTCCAAATAAATAAAAAAATAAAAAAAAACTAATTAAGATCTTTGGAGAGTTAGCAAAGAGGAGCTGATACAGGTTCAATTACGTCGCCGTAAATGGAATTGGATAGGGCGTACTTTGCGACGTCACACCAGCCATATCCCCAGAGAAGCTCTTGACTGGAACCATCAGGCGAAGTGTAAACGTGGACGCCAGACATGGCGACGCACTGTGATAACTGAATCACAAACAATCGGCCTCTGCGAGAGCGAGATCAAACGTGCTGCCTCCGATAGAGCGGGATGGAGAAATATCGTGTCTGCCCCAGTTCTCTAAACCTACGCATATTATGTTATAGCGTCCCCAAGTGTGACCAGCAAAGGTATACAGCACAGGCTTTTCAGCTCGAACTTATTTTGAAACTATGACGTTCTTTGGTACTAGGTAGTTTCTACGTCAAATGTTAGATGTCACTATTTTCACGAAACTGTATTGTGGTGTAGTTAGGGTTGCCAGATACGGACTTATAATTTCCTTATAATTTTCAAAACCACAACAGCGTAAACAGCGGTAAAAATCACAAAAAAATCCATTTAATAATACTTCTAATGAAAAGAGATAAAAGTAGACACCATATTCAAATATCTTTTTGAACTTTATTTTTAACCCGCCAGGTTATAAGACCCAGTCGGTATACCTATAATTCAATCTCTGAATCTGGGAAAAGACCTATTAGGCCGAGAATTTAACCTGGTTTACAATATAGTTTCACGAAAATAAAATTGGAGCACGACATGTTGTCTTGGCGTTCCCGTCAAAACTTCCCATTTTGTTTTATTTTATTCCAATGACATTTAATTTTCTAATTGACATTTTACTCCATCTAATTAATTAGGTAGGTACTCATCTTTATTTTGATTTTGAATTGAACCAGCATCTTACTCCCGGTTTGAGTAAGATGCTGGTTCGAATCCAGCCCTGCGTCTATCGTGCGTTGTGTTTTTGCAGAAGTATTGTTTCTTAAAAAAAAAACACTTCTAAGAAAGCCCAGTGCAAGTTTAAGCACTCAAAATAGAATATTAAAAACATTTATTTCAGATAATAAAATCCATATTATATGTAATTAATCAATTACATTACATTAAAATAATTCAAAAAATATTTATAAATCTTTTTTTTATCTCCTTTCTGGGGAAAAAAAACTCCAGGTATAGCAACCCTATTTTTTTCCCATTCGGTTTCGTTTTGCTGTTCTGAATGTTGTGTTTTTGTGCTTTTTCATAATAATTTGGCTTTGAATCTGGACTTCGACGACCCCTCTATAAATAATATTTTGAAAGGTCGCAGGAGGGACAGAGAGGTGATTGAAGAAGATGTTGTAAAAAAGTTAGCAGATTATTTTAATAAAAGAAAAAGGAAATAAATTCGTCATATATACATTGTGTATTTATTTTTAAGTGACTATGATAAAATGTGGAATTCTTTGTTTATTAATAATAATTTTGTTAGAAGCAAATAATTTTACATTTATTATGTACCTGCATTATTTCAAATAAAATAAAATAAAATTAGTGGGCCGTCGCGCGACGGTAGGTGATTTTAGTTACTCTATCAAATGTCAGAGGCGCTGTAGTCGCAATTTTTACTAATGTCTCTATTACCTATAATATATAATGTACTTTGTGGTATACAGAGAGGGGTCCGCTGTACCGTCAGGGATCTGTTTTAGACGGATCGTGTCCCCAAATGCTAGATTCGGTAAAAAAAAGTGGCGCGGTTTCCCAACTGTGGAACTTAGGACCTAGAAGAAGAAAGTGTAGATGCAGTCTTAAATGAAGCACGCTAACCTAGAATGTTGGACCCTGTTCTCTCGCGATATTATAATGACCCCCAAATTGTACTCATCAGGGAATACAGTCCCAGGCAGGCAGCTGATCCCAATCTCTCGCGGTGCGAATGAGAAATTATGTTTTCAGCAGACTATACGATATGTGCAGGACAGGCGCTAAATCTGTGTAAATTAATTAAAAACATCCATTTTTCTGCAGAAACATTCTATCAAAACAAAACCTTTGAACTCTTGAACTTGACCTCTGAACTTTGACAGGAAACTGTCAACTGACAGTGACAGATAGAATGTATCTCGTAATTAAGGTAATCTCACACTTTGATAATCATTGTCTTTGATCTATTGTGGATTTGTGGCCAATCGATTAGAATCGATACCAACTTCCGCTACCTAGTGTGGAGATACCTTAATTATTATTCAGCGCCATCTACATTTGAGTAGCGCAAAACTTCTATCCAGAATAACCTAGAACATAGAACCTACTAGAAAACGCGGGAACTTTAAACTTCTGTAGACCTTTCGGGAAAATTGGAGAGTTTTCCTAATATTTGATATAAAAGCTGCACCGGGACCGTGCAGCAGTCAGTTACTTTTTTACCAGCGCTAAGTGAACAAGCCAGGAACATCCAGTGAACGGATCCGAGAGTATCTTCAAGTGAACCGAAGTGCTTTCAGTGAACTTTGTGCTAATTAGTTATTTTAACTGCGAACGAGTGCGATATCTAAAGTGAACGAGAGTGCTTATAAAGTGTGTTATCAGTGCTAGTGAACAGTTTCATAGTTTGTGCTCCATAGTTTCAGTAATTTCAGTAGTTTTCAGTGTTTATAATAAGTTTTCAGTGATCTTTCATAGTGTTACAGTCCGCTTATTGTGAACCTTCTAATAAATAATTGAACCGAACTCAGTGTATTAGTACGTAGTTCCCGACCAACCCAGCACCGTGCTTTTCATTGGTCCTTCGATAGCCGGATTCGCCGGAAACTGCAAAATGTCACCGACCCTTCGATCAGCAGGTAAAACAGGCGACGCACCTGTAGCTACTACATCTGCGGCCACATCGAACGCAGACATCGTCGGGCTCACTCCCAACTGGACCACTGCCGTGTCCACGAACAGTTTGGGCGTACCCACCATGACGACAGCTGCCCCGGCCGGTTCTGCTTGCGGAACCGCCACCACAGTGGTGCCTGCTACCACGCTGGTTATGTCCAGTGTACCCGGAGTCACTCCTATAAAACTCAAGAACCCTTCGGATGCGACTCTCACTCAATCAGATGTAAGAAGCACAACATCCACAAAGAATACTACTAAGCTGAAACAACGTCAACTTGCCCTAGCCACAGCTAAACGCAAATTATTGATCGCTAAGGCCAATAAAACTCAAGCAGAAATCAAGGAGGCACAAGCAGAGAAGAAACTAGCTGATGACCAGTCGGAAATTGCACTTATGGACATCCACATTGCCCAAATAGAATTAGATTACAGCAATGATGATGAAGATATCGCTTCTGAAGTCTCCGAACCCGGGAATCAAAATATTGACCAGTGGCTTGATACAACTGTCATCGAACAGTACAAGCCACATCAAGCTGAACCTGATGAGACCCGGGAAACCCGAAAGACGTCACCGGCGGGAGCGGCAGTCCAAGGACTGTCACCGCTCCTGCAACCGCCACCGCCGACAACCGGAGCTACGCCATACGTAACGCCAGCACACTGGCAACCGAACCCTACGTTGGCGCATGCCCCACGAACCCTGCCAGAGACCAGAGCCGTGTCCTGGCACCCGAACCAGTCGGCGGAACCCGAACTGCCAACATACTGGCACCCGAACCAGATGTCTAAAACTGAACCATCGGAGACCTTCAACAATGCGTCGGCACCTGAACCGATCCCGAACCTGACGACAGCACTACCTGCACAGCCAGTTGCCGCACCGCTGCCGCCACTGCTGACTTTGAACAACTGGGCACCAACAGAACCAAGAAACGATCTAGCCCAACAACCTAAAACAGAAATCCAAGACATTGTAGCGACAGCAATAACTAGTGCCGTCCAAGCAGCACATCGAGCCTCACGCTGCACAGAACTTCCCACATTTAATGGGGCCTATGAAGAGTGGCTTATATTCCGCGCCGCCTACCTTGAGACTGCTCCCACTATCTCACCTCTGGAGAACATGGCAAGACTTAGAAGAAGTTTACAAGGACCAGCCAAGGAGGCAGTACAGGGATTATTGATCTCTGGAGCCGATCCAAGCAGTGTCATCCAAACTCTGGAAACAAGATTTGGACGACCAAATGCCATAGCAACAATAGAGATGGATCGACTTAAGTCACTGAACCGACTCACAGAGTCACCTACAGATGTGTGCATATTTGCCACTAAAGTACAGAACGTAGTTGCTACACTACAGGCACTGAACTGCCAGCACTACATGTACAACCCTGAACTCACTGGAGGTCTAATTGACAAATTGACTCCAGTACTTAAACAAGAGTGGTATAAGTTTGCTTCGAACCAACCACAACAGGAACCTGATCTATCCAAATTCAGCCGCTTCATAATAAGAGAAGCTCAGATCCGCAGCCCATTTGCACCTCCAGAACACATTGAACCAGGCAGATCATACCAACAGCACAACTATCATCGAACCTATGCTGTACATGAACAAAGACCCAAGTGTCCAGTCTGTAATAAGGAAGGACACTTGACTATGGGCTGCAAACAGTTCACAACACAGTCTGTGAACAACCGATGGAAACTGGCTATGGAAAACAAATTGTGTTTCCGTTGCCTCCATCAACTCATGCAGAACCATAACTGCAAGCCACAGAGGTGTGGCATCGACGGCTGCATACACCGTCATCACAAGTTGCTGCATGACAGCAATTCTATGAACCAAAAGAAGAAAAACAAAGAAGATGAACATGTGAACTCTGCGTGGACACCTCAAGTTTCCTACTTGAAAATATTACCGCTGCGAGTATCAGGACCGGCGGGAGTGGCCGACACCTTTGCTCTACTGGACGATGGATCCACGGTCACTCTTATTGACACCGACCTAGCAAAGAAAATTGGAGCCTCCGGTCCAACTGAACCACTTCACATAGTTGCATTCCACGGTGAGAGATCTGCTCATCATAGAACCCGTCGAGTTAAGTTCACTGCTACAGGAAAAAACGGCCACACAGAACAAATTGAAGCCCGGACAGTGAACAACTTAGAACTCTCTCCGCAGCAACTATCCAAAGAAGTCGTTCAACACTGCAAGCATCTACGTGACCTGCCTGTCTATGGTTATGCCAAGCCGAAGATTCTCATCGGTCAAGACAACTGGCACCTTTTGCATGCTGCAGAAACCCGCATTGGTAAACAAAATCAATTGGTGGCATCCCGAACGCCACTTGGGTGGGTTATCCATGGCCGGCAAACTGAACCTTTGAACCAAATGAACCACATTCGACATCGAATGTCCAGCCAACGCCTGGATGACACGAAGACCACCGCTAAACCTAAAAAACCGAACAAGAAGTCCCGCACCAAGAAACGTAAACGTAGACACAGACGCAGTCTACAATCAAACTTGAACTCAAGGACTGAACGTAGTCCAATAGTCGCAATGAACAGCGACACATGTAAGCACATTCAACGACGACAGAACCCCGCGTCATCAAACTCCTCGCCCCGTGAACTCAAGCGAGAGATCCTGCCTACGAACTTCCAAGAACTTGCGTCAAAACCTGCAACCATACTGCCTGCACCAAAGGGATTGTATTGCCAACGGAGCCCGCGGACAATACACGGCGGGAGTATGTGCAGGACAGGCGCTAAATCTGTGTAAATTAATTAAAAACATCCATTTTTCTGCAGAAACATTCTATCAAAACAAAACCTTTGAACTCTTGAACTTGACCTCTGAACTTTGACAGGAAACTGTCAACTGACAGTGACAGATAGAATGTATCTCGTAATTAAGGTAATCTCACACTTTGATAATCATTGTCTTTGATCTATTGTGGATTTGTGGCCAATCGATTAGAATCGATACCAACTTCCGCTACCTAGTGTGGAGATACCTTAATTATTATTCAGCGCCATCTACATTTGAGTAGCGCAAAACTTCTATCCAGAATAACCTAGAACATAGAACCTACTAGAAAACGCGGGAACTTTAAACTTCTGTAGACCTTTCGGGAAAATTGGAGAGTTTTCCTAATATTTGATATAAAAGCTGCACCGGGACCGTGCAGCAGTCAGTTACTTTTTTACCAGCGCTAAGTGAACAAGCCAGGAACATCCAGTGAACGGATCCGAGAGTATCTTCAAGTGAACCGAAGTGCTTTCAGTGAACTTTGTGCTAATTAGTTATTTTAACTGCGAACGAGTGCGATATCTAAAGTGAACGAGAGTGCTTATAAAGTGTGTTATCAGTGCTAGTGAACAGTTTCATAGTTTGTGCTCCATAGTTTCAGTAATTTCAGTAGTTTTCAGTGTTTATAATAAGTTTTCAGTGATCTTTCATAGTGTTACAGTCCGCTTATTGTGAACCTTCTAATAAATAATTGAACCGAACTCAGTGTATTAGTACGTAGTTCCCGACCAACCCAGCACCGTGCTTTTCACGATATGTATGCCGATGTAAGTTCTTAGACAAAATCGGCCAAGTGCGAGTTGGACTCGCGCTCGATTCCGTACCATTATCACAAAAAAAACTTTTGTTGTATGGGAACTCCATTTAATTTGTATTTAATTTAATAGTAGATTGTAGGTATACCAAGGGAGAAAAGACTATTTTTACGGCGAGAGTGTTTTTTAATCCCGAGTGAATCGAGGGATTCAAAATACCTCACTCGAGCGAAAAATAGTGTTTGCTCCCGAGGTGAACATTCTACTTTTCATCACCCTCTATGAGAAAATGAGTAACGTACTTTGACCATTGTTCGCGTCTGACAGTAACTACCAATTTTTAACAATACCTACCATATCCTACCATTTTCTACCAAACCTACTATTTTCTACCAAAACTACCATTTTCTACCAAACCTACCATTTTCCATTAATACCTACCATTTTCTACTACATCCAACTATTTTCTACTAAAAACTACCATTTCTACCAAAAACTACCATTTTCTACCAATACCTACCATTTTTCACCAAACCTACCAATTTCTACCAACGTTACCATTTCTTACCAAAACCTACCATTTTCTACCAAAACCCTCCATTTTACCAATATTCTACCTGTACGGTCGAACACCCATCGCTCACCTATCAGACACATGTGTTGCTTAACCTGCGCGGTCTATCACCCATCACTTACCTATCAGACACGCAGTACGGTGATAGGAACTCTTTGTTAATTGAAACTTTTGAAAAATATTCACATTCCAAATTCAAATCTCATTATTGCCCTGCTAACAGGGCAATAATGAGATATGAAAATCCCTGTTAGGAACATCGCCAGCAAAGCGCTACTTCTTGCCCTGTTTACAGGGATTAGACTAGCTCTTTTCGAATAGATGGGATGAAAATTAATATTTAATTTATTCCGTCCTTAGTGAAAACTTCAACTGTCTAGCTAACACGGTTCATGAATACGAGTGTTGGTGTCATACAGACAGACAGTTGACTCTTAGTAAATAGGTCTCTCTTACAGTCTTTGGGCATGGAGTTCCTTTTTAGGTACGAAACCTCAAAAAATAGCATTACAAAATAAAAACTCATATTTATTGTCCCGCAGATCTCCGTCACCAAATCTCCATCTGGCGGAGAGCTGCGGAGTCTCTTCCCCACATGAGTCGAGATGAACACGTCGTTAGAGAACGTCTGGAGAGGAAGGTCAAGAAACTCTCCAACCAGCTTGAGATCCTCGTCAAGGAAAGCAACAAGAGAGCCTGTCCCAAGGACAGCTTCAGGAGCACACTGGCTGAGATGAAAAAGACGGTGAGATTGTTTGTTTCCACAAAGAAAGAGTTTTAGTTAGATCCCTCAGGATCGAGACTTATGCGGGTTAAAACCGTGGGATACTGCGGAAATCGCTTTTAACGATAAGACCGCCCATTTGTGCAACTTTTCAGTTTCAAGCTTTCTGTGTATTTGCCTCACTTATGTATGTTTTTAAGCTATTGCATAGTTTTTGAGCTTTGAATGAAGAAATTTCATAACTAAAAAACCGCCTACCATGTTGCAATGGTTACCATGTAATCATGGCAACGTGGTACAAAATAAAAAAATAATTATAATTGCATAAGTTGATAAAAAATGCTATGCAATAGCTTTACCGCGGCAGTCCCCGAGTGCCACACGTTTTTTTATACATTATTTGTGGTCCAAATAAAACGTACATCTATCTATCTATACTGCTAGTCGTCCCCACAAGTCGTCTAAACCACCCATTATTTTGTAATTCCAGTACAAGATCCGAGACAAGTCTTTGCTGATAAAGTCCTGCATCGCCATCGGTTTCGTCGTTGTTCTATTCTTCTTACATTCCATACCTGAATTCAGTAAGTATTATGTTTATTTGTAAGCCTGTTAATTTGTTGAATGGATCACTTAATTTTAAAATGCTTTAAAAATCGAACTTGGCATTTGTCATCTTCAAGGATTTATTGTACGACTGGGCCATAATTTCCCCTTTTCAGTAACTTTTGCCCATGTATCTAAAGCTCCTGCCCATATATTTGTAATTCCTGCCCGCGTACTAGTGATTCTTACCCATAATTATATTTGTAATTCCTCCCCACATGTCTGTTATTCCTGCCCATATTATCTGTAAATGCTGCCTATTGTCTGTGGTTCTTGCCCATATATCTGTTATTACTGCCTATATGCCTGTGGTTCTTGCTCATATATCTGTAATTCTTGACTATATGCCTGTGATTACCACACATATATATGTGATTCTCGCCCAATAATTTATCTGTAATTTCTGCCCATATGCCTAATATATTTCCTGAACATATGTGTAAAAGTACGGAGGCATGTTATCCTCATGATTGTATGTATACCACTAGATCTAATATCACTCGGCTGGACGGCGTTACTCGGCGCCATATTGCTGCTAACGCTCGCAGACCGCGAGGACTTAGAGCCGATCCTACATCGAGTTGAATGGTCCACGCTACTGTTCTTCGCAGCGTTGTTTGTGCTGATGGAAGTAAGTCTTATTTATTGAGATGCTGACCCGGCAAACTTTGTTCTACCTTAGAGGCAAAAAAAAGAAAAAGATTTCTGCCTATCTGTAACAGACAGATTACATTAATTCATTACAGATTAACAGATTAATAATATCTGTGATTCCTACCCCTATATATATCTGTGAATTGTGCTCATGTTATTGTAACTCTTGCCCATATATATCTGTGTTTCTGTGTATCTGTGGTTGCTAATAAAGTATTAAAATAACCTTAATCAAATTCAGTTGAAACGGTACATTAAATCAGTCACACCAAAAAGACCCGCTGCACGTTCAAACCAATATTCAAAAGCATTTTATGGTTAATTATTGCATGTATATTCATTTTAAAGTTGCCATGCTCGAATGGGCATCATGTTGAATCATAATTTTATCTGTAACACCATTATCTACACATGATTTGCAATAAATAGACTTGAAACTTGATTCCTGCCTATATTTCTGTAATTCTTACACATACGTATATCTGTGACACCTGCCTATATATCTGCAATTCCTTCTCATATGTCTATGTTTCCTGCCCATGTTATTGTAACACCTGCCTATATAATTGTGCTTATTGCCCATAGATATTCTGCCCATAATATCTGTATCATTTTATTATATATAATTTAATTTATATTTATCTATATTTCAGGCACTATCAAAACTGGGTCTGATAGAATTCATAGGCGACATTACAGAGACTGTTATTATGTCTGTGGATGAAGGGTACAGGCTTGCAGTCGCCATATTACTAATGTTATGGGTAAGTTCTTTCATCTGGGCATGGGCTACTAAAGCTGGGTTTCTATATTAAAATACGATTTACTTGTAAAATATTTCTACAAAATACGAACGATATTTCTTATATTTATTGCTCAAGGCATTCTACTAAGAATATTTTACAGTCAAAGATGCATCATCAAAATTCTGTGGCGCATTGGTTAACTCACTCGGCGGGCAAGCGAAGGGCACAAATTCAAATCCTGTCACGGGGAATTTCTGATTATATATTTCTCCTTGTATTTTTTATAAACGTTATTACTTAGTGTTTACCACACTAAGTAATAATGCTTTTTTGAAAAAATGCTTTCAAAACTTTAGTACCCGGCGGGACTGCGGCGGCGGGCCGAAACGGAATACCAGTACTCGCGGGTTCTAGTCCCGCCGGGTACGAAAGTTTTTGAAAGCATTTTTTCAAAAAAAGCTTGTATTTTTTTTAAAAAACACAGTATAGGACACAGTAATAAGTACCTACCCATAGTCTGCAACTGGGCGTGTAGCCCCGGCATCAAATAATATAGCTACTCTATCTCTTCCTGTGGGTGTCGTAAAAGGTTCGGGAGAGACTGGCGAACCTGGAACCATCATACCTATTGCAAATAGATTTAGCTATTACGGTCGGCCGCCTACTTCTCCCCCTCCTCTTTGGGACATAGCAGTTTACCCGCCATCGCGCAATAAGAACTCCAAGTTCGCTAGTCTCCCCCAGAACTCCTCAGTCACTTTTCAAGCGGGCAGAGAAGGGGCATGTTTATAACTCTTTCAAGCCACTCACGAGCAGAACTGGGGCGCGTTTATAACTCTTTCAAGCCACTCACGGGCAGAAATGGGGCACGTTTATAACTCTTTCAAGCCACTCACAGGAAGAAATAGGACAAGCCTATAATTCATATTTTCCCCCCAGGTGTCGGGAGTAACCTCTGCCTTCGTGGACAATATACCTCTGACCACCATGATGGTCCGCATCGTGACGTCACTCGGTACCAACCCCGCACTCAATCTGCCGATGGCGCCCCTTATATGGGCCTTGTCTTTCGGAGCCTGTTTAGGAGGTAAATATACCATCATCATCATCATTTCAGCTGTAAGAAGTCCACTGCTGAACATAAGCCTCCCTCATAGATCTCCAGATGCTTAGGTTATAAGCGGCCTGCATCCACCGTGCACCCGCGGCCTTAACCAAGTCGTCCGTCCATCTCGTTGGTGGACGTCCAACGCTGCGCCATACATGCAGTCCAAATATACCATACATGCAGTGTATTTCAGGGATGGTAATTTCAGAAAAAAAAACATTGTTATTTGAGATTCAACATTTTGGGAATTCAAAATTCTGAGGGATGGTAACATAAACAGAAAAGACATTGTTTTTTGGGATTCAACTTTAAGCTATAGGTTTCCTTACGATGTTTTCCTTCACCGTAAGAGCGATGTTAATAGCGCACTTATATTTCCTTACGGATTGACCTTAGGTTTGATCTGAATGTCAAAATGTACTGATCTACATAAAGTACGTATTTAAAAAACAACTTTTCCCGAAATGACTGATTTTCTATAGGTCTTCATTATTAAATGACGGAAATCCGTAAAGTTTTACTGGTCAATTATGGACCCACCACCAGAGCTATAAATTGGCGGAATTCGATCGATTCTATTGTCTTTGCTGTGTGCTTACCGCAACAACGCAATACCGCACCTGTGTGGGAATGGCTTATCAAACACCCCATTACTTGACATTTTTCTTATTATATTTTCCAGGGAACGGAACCCTAATCGGCGCGAGCGCGAACGTGGTCTGCGCAGGAGTCGCGGAACAACACGGGTACAAGTTCTCCTTCATAGAGTTCTTTAAGATAGGGTTCCCGATAATGATAGGCCACCTTATAGTGGCCAGTGGCTACCTACTCCTTTGTCATTGTGTTTTTACTTGGCATTAGAGGTGAGTATCTGTCGTAGTATATGCTATGCGTGCTATGTCGCAGTATATGCGTGTTACATCGTAATATGGTAAATTATGCATCTTACGCGTGCTACATTGTAGTATATTATGCTACATCTTCGTAGTACATCCGTCCTGTATCGTAGTATATTTTGCTACGTTGTAGCCTGTAACATATGCGTGCTATAGATAGATAGATAGATATATAGAACGCTATATCGTAGCATATACGTGCTATTTAGTAGCATATGCTTGCTATATAGCAGCATATGCGTGCTACATTATAGTATATTTTTCGACATCAAGTTAGCATATCCGTACTATATCGTAGTATATTATGATACATCGTAGTATAATGCATTTTAGTATATTATACTACATCGTCGTACATCATAGTATTGTAGCATAAACGTGCTACATAGGAATATGTTATGCTACATCATCGTAGCATATCGGTGCTACATCATAGTATATTAGCTAACGTTTAGGCATATCCGTAGGTACTACATCATAGTATATTAAACTACATCGTTGCATATGCGGGCGGCATTTCAGTTTTATTTTTTGTTTTGGTGATAAAAGTAAAACAGAGAAAAGTAAAATAATAAGACAATATATGCCGACAGTCTTAAGTAAAACGAGATGAAATTGTAAGAAGTAGGCAGACTGACAAGAACTTCTTTAAGAGGACAGTCTCCGTTCTCTTTCTCCATACAAACGTAGTCGACATTTTCCTCCCTGGATAAGGACATAAGAGCAAATATGTTTATGCCATAATACCTATATCTCTCATGACTATGCATCTACCTTTTGATTTTTTCATTTTCTAATTACAATAGTAATAAAAAAATTAAAAATTAAAAGGTCGTAGTCATGACAGATATAGGTTTTATGGCATAAACATATTTGCTCGACTACGTTTGTATGGAGAAAGAGAATGGAGATTGGAGACTGTCCTCTTAATATTTCTTATGTTTTTATTGCTTAAGGCATTTTACTAGAAATATTTTACAAGTAAAAATACATTATCAAAAATCCTCCTATGACAGGATTCGAACCTGTGCCCCTAGCTTGCCCCGTGCGCGTGGGTTCCCGTGTGGCACAGTAATAGCGCACTCGCCCGGCAAGCGAGGGGCACAGGTTCGAATCCTGTCATGGGAGGATTTTTGATAATTTATTTTCCTTGTAAAATATTTCTAATAAGAGTTTTTTTTTTAATTTGAATAAAGATGCAACAATTTTTATCGCAAAAGGACATAAAAGCAAAATGTCTTGTTTAACAAATCAACATAAGTTCAAAAAGGGCAAAGGTAGTAAAATGACCAACTATCAAAAGGCCTTCCATTTTTAGGGTTCCGTACCTAAAGGTAAAAACGGGACCCTATTACTGAGACTTCGCTGTCTGTCTGTCTGTCTGTCTGTCTGTATGTCTGTCCGTCTGTCCGTCTGTCCGTCCGTCCGTCCGTCCGTCTGTCCGTCTGTCACCAGGCTGTATCTCATGAACCGTAATAGCTAGAAGGTTGAAATTTTTTTTTTAAGTTAAGCAGCCAAGACTGTCTTTTTAGAGTCGAAAATAAATTGTGAGATTTTTATAGCTTTAAGAATAACTTAAGGATTGTGATTTTATTTTAAAACTTCCAACACCCCACGGTTTCACCCGTTTCCCGGGGAATTTTGGGATAAAAGTAGCCTACGTGTTATTCCAAGTCTCCAGCTGTCTACATACCGAGTTTCATCGCAATCGGTTCGTCGGTATTTGTGTGAAGGACCAAGAAACACACTCATAAATGTTCACCTTTATAATATTAGTAGAATAGTATGATTTTGAAGTTTCTGTATAAAATCTGGAATGTTACATTACAAATTATTATAATTATTACAAACAAATTAATTATTATTATGTCACGACAACGTGTATGACACGCTTTATATGTCTGTACATACAGGGTTAGTTGTTTTATCTAAGTACATACATTATTTTTATCTATATAAGACATTTTTTTATCTACATAGGTACATATTTTTAAATATTTCATACATGTTTTTATCATAGTTAAATAGTTAACATAGTTTTTTTAACTACATATATTTTTTATCTACGAAATTTTATATTTCAAATATTATGTTTTTATCTACAAACGTTTTTGTACCTTCAATCTTCATACATTATTTTATTGCTACATTTTTTTTTTATCTAAATACATTTTTTTATCTACATATATTTTTAAAAAAGCGCGCATGCATGCATACTTCCCTACACCTACCGTTACAGTGCGCGCACAATATGTTTTTAACTATTTACAATTTAACTTCTTATTTTTTATTTTACTTTCAAAATTTAAAATTCACAGAATTTATTTATTTATTTAAAAAAAAAACGAGGAGTGGCCTCTTAACTTACATTTTCTTCGTCTATCTATATCTACGTCGAAAACATCACAATAAGCGCACTTTTAAGTAGTTATCTTGGATGTTACAGACAGACTTGGAATTGTGATTTTATTCTTTAACAGTATTTTTAGTTGGTGTAAAATAAAATTGTTTTATTTCCTTATTTTATTTTGTTAACTTAGTTGGTAAATTAATACCTCTATGTATAAATTAAAGTGTTCTCGTAATTAAATAATTTTAACGGGTTTTCATTCGTATTTATTTGCTTTTTACCGACTTTAAAAAAGGAGGTTTTTAATTCGATTGTGTGCGACTACTTTCATTTTTCTATGGATAAAATAAATAAATAAATATTGCACGACGTTGCACACAAAGCAATCTAGCCCCAAACTAAGCACTAGGCTTGTACTATACCGACGACCTCTGTGGCGCGTCGTGCGAGAGCCCGACTGCAATGCAGGAGGTTGCGGGTTCGATTCCCGCCGGGTGCAAGTATTTATGCTTAAAAATAAATATTTGTGTCTGGTCTGGGTGTCCTTCTATGTATAAAATGTATGTATTTACAAAAGAAAAATAAGTTTAAGTATTATATCCGTTGTCTAGTCACCGTAACACAAGCTTAGTCGCTTACCACGGGGCTAGATGGCGCTGTGTGTTGTTCACAGAATTTATTATTTATTATTATTATTATTATTATTACTATAAGTACTAGACAACGGAAATACTACATATTATACTTTTTATTGTAAATACATACATATATATTCGCTGATTACTCGAAGACAGATTTTAAAAGGGTTGGGGCAAGGGTGGTCTCATAATGATGAGGATCTGACGAGTGATGAGCAGAATAGTGTCTCAGAAAGCAGTAAATTGCTTACCTTTGACCTTAGAAGGTCAAGGGCTGGGAATGGGGACTGGTAGACCAGTAGAAATCAGACTTTATGCTACAGATTGCGGATTGATGGAGCACCTGGAACCACCTTCTCATCACAGAAAACCTTAATTGGTAACGTCATGAGGAAAGGATGGAAAGGAAGGATGCGCAAAAGAGTTTTCCAAATTTGAATCTGTCTTTTCCATACTTTTTTCTAAAGCAAGTCCTTTGAGAATGCGCCAACCGGAACCTCATTTTTTTTTTGTTCATGGCATCGAACCACGAAGTCTTGTTGCACATCGGCCTATGTCGTATTTATTATTTATTTTCATTAATAAAGAATTAACGAAGATATTAATGTTAGAGTTAGTGCAAGCGGTACAAAATGCCGAATTGAGTTTTCTACCGGAAAAATACATCTAGCGTTTTCCTCGCTGTAGTGAGGTGAAAAATTGTGTGTTTCACTCGGCAGCAAAGTTTTTTTGAAACCCTCGCAACGCTCAGCATTCTATATTTGAAGCTCTCCCTGTGCTCGTGGTTCAATCCTAGAATGCTTTGCTAGCTCAGGTTTCAATACAAGTAGGTACTCGGTGCAATAACCAACTTTGCAACCTTGCATAACAAATAACTATTTATTAATATCTTTCCCGTAATGGGTTCATGAACATTAAACGTTTCTTTTAACAACCTTTTTTTTTTAGTTATATAAAATGACTTTTGAGATTGACCATTGTTCTTACTCCACGATAATTCTACAGCTTCACTCAAACATATAAGAAACAGATTGAAATGAGGTAAAGTAAATCAATAAATAATTTTAGTTCGTTAGCCTACTTTGTTAAGATTGTTTAGTGTCAAAATACCCACTTTAGATTACGAAATAACCTCTAGCCTCTAGCCCTTGACTTTCTCTTCGTTCAATATTACATACCACAAACTCAGTAGAATATTACTTACAGTCTTATAAACCAGTGTTTCTTTTTAAAACATGTTGTTTTTAAACAGACCTTTTTGGTGTTTACTTTTTCTGTGCTACATCGAAACGACAGAATTCAAACTCAAAAAAGTTTTAATATTAAGTCGGCATAACGTGCGGACTCCTTTGTCAAAAACCCTCTCGCAGACAAGTCCTAGAGAATGGCCGAAATGGGACCAAAAACCAGGATTTTTAACAGCAAAAGGAATTCTTCTCGAGGGATTTATGGGTGAATATTTTTTTAAATGGCTCAAAAAAGAGGACTTATTGGGTGAAATATGTCCGACGGAGGACAGATTTTTTGTCTACGCAAATACAGCTCAACGGACTATGGTTTCAGCTAAATCCTTTGTCAAAAAAGCCTACCCACACTGCAGAATAAAAATTCACCATGCCAATGTAACAGATCCCATTTTCAACCCAATAATCCATAGCACATCAACGACATTTTTAAAAAAAGCTCTCAAGTTAATGCAGAATGAAATAAAAAATCTCCACTTAAACAAGTCTTTGGAAGACATGGAAGATTTACTCGACTATCGACATTCAGAAAATTGCATAAAAAACGGATTATGCAATTTAGTTAATGACTCGAACAGCGCTTTATTAAAAACGGGGTCAAAACCCAATGTGAACGGACCATTGAAGATAACCAAATCTGCAATAGATTCTTTTATTATGGAGAACTATGAAGGTTTTGAGACGAATAAGGTTGCATGGGGACTTCTCGACACAGATCAACAATGGAAAAACATATTGGACTTATCTAAAAAATACCATAATATTATTTTCAACAATACAATCATAGCTAAAGATATTTCCAGACCACTTTTAAATTACATGACTGATATTTTACTTGCAGATGTCCCAAAAGTGACTTTACTTATGGGCCACGATGCTAATCTGTATACAATTTTAAATGCAATGAAATTCAAATGGTATACACTAAGAGATCAGTATGAAGTCACACCTGTAGGTGGGAAGATTGTTTTTCAAAAATGGTCTAGGAATTCGACAGAGTTTTTAAAAATTGATTATGTTTATCAGTGCACGGAACAGATGCGGAATGGCACACCGTTATCTTTGGAAAATCCGCCGTTTTTTGCAAAATTGGAATTGGAAGGATGTGGTATTGATGAAAACGGTTACTGCCTGTGGTCTGATTTTGAAAAAATATTAAAGAAGTTATAAGTTTAGTATATACGGTTAAGTTTTATTTAGGTAAATGTTAAAAAAAAACAAATACGCAAGTAACATTTTCACTTGCGTATTTGTTATTTTTTAATATTTTAGCCTCAATATGTATGTTTTAATTATTAATTCTACTACTATTTGCTAGATACTCACATTAAATACTAACATTTGGCTAAAGGAGCTTTGGCTAAGCGTATATAGGACTCAAAAAATATCTAGATGCAGGACTTGTAGAACCACTATTTTACTGATATTTGATAAATTATATCATCAACCAACATTATAAAATATCAGAGTTAAGTAATATAGGTTTACGGACTAGGCAGTAAAAACATTAAATATTCCTCACTAAAACATAAAATTATTTAATATTTATGTTTATTATCAAACAAAACTCAAGGCGAAAACTCTGTTTTGGTCTCCTTCTCGATCTGCAACCATTTACCTACTTCTAGGAACCCTTGATATCTTCCTATGACGAGACCGAGCTACGACAATCTTTTTTTTGTTTCACCTTATCTGTAATATCCATTTCGTAATGTAGGTATTTAAATCACTACGGAACCCGTCCCTGAAACTATAATTTATTTCAATGATATCATGGCATTATTATCATCAACTCATTGGCCAATGGTAAAATTAACAAAAAAGGAATACTTTGCACCCTAGGGATAAAATAAGCTATTTTCCACCCTACTGTCTACACATGAAAATTAAACAGTCCAAACAGGAGAGATGAAATAGTTATTTGTTATGCAAGGCTGCAAAGTTGGTTTTTGCAGCGAGTACTTGTATTGAAACCTGAGCTAGCGAAGCATTCTAGGATTGAACCACGAGCGCAGCGAGAGGTTCAAATATATAATGCTGAGCGTTGCGAGGGTTTCAAAGGTACGAGATGCAAAAAAACTTGTGTGCCGAGTGTAACACACAATTTTTCACCTCACTACAGCGAGGAAAACGCTAGGTGCTTTTTTCTGGTAGAAAACTCAATTTGGCATTATGAACCGCTTGCACTAACTCTACAGTTGTTAAATTAATATCTTCGTCGCTGCTGGACTCGCTCATATTTAATGAAATAACGATTTTCAAAACAGTAAGTATGGAAGGTGAATTAATAGAGAAGAATTTTTTTATTCAGTCCAGTGCTGCCAGTTGCTAGTCGGCTTTCCCGACTAGTCCATCTCTAATTATTATACATACATACAAACTTTCGCGTTTATAATATTAGCAGGATAGGATGGGATAAACCACATAGATCACATTTAGTTTTGCCGTAATTTGTAGATGTTTGTGCAAAATTCCCGATGTGATACAAAATGAGCCAAAGTTGGGTGGTGTACAATGAGCCATAGCTAAATGTGGTTATAATTGTTTTTTTGTCGTTTTTTTCCTCAAATTATAAATTTCACAACAAAGTAGTAAAGAGAAAAAATAAGAGACCAAATTGTTTAATTGATTCTTATAACAATAAATAACCTACAGATTGTAATAAATATTCTTACTGTGTAATAAATATCTGTGATTTTTAATCAATAATTAATTTTATGGAACTATTTCATTACTATTCAAACAAAATCGTAACAAGTTAAAACAAAACTAAACTTTAATAAAAAACCCCCGACTTAAAAAATCTACCAAGTTAAAACAAAACTAAACTTTAAAAATGTAAAAATAAAAAAGTCATGTCTGTCAAAGATTTTTTAAGTCGGGGGTTTTTTAAATTTTTAATTTAATTTTTTATTTCACACTTTTTGTAAATATTGTTGTCACAAAAGTTATGCTCTTTTATTTGATACCCCACTCGGGCATATTTGAAAACATTCGGTTTTTATTTCCGAGCTTAAACGGCTGAGCCGATTTTGATCAATCACATAGCTAAGAACACTCGCGCAAAAGTCACCTATCATCTAAAAAAAACTACATTGAAATCGGTTCATCCGTTCGTGAGCTACGATGCCACAGACAGATACACACACAGACAGACAGACAGACAGACAGACACGTCAAACTTATAACACCCCTCTTTTTCCGTCGGGGGTTAAAAAAGCCCTTAAACACCCAAGAAAGTCAGGAATCTGGGAATCTCTTACTGTGTAAATCCCCCTGACTCATTGTGTACCAGGAGGGTTACTGCGGTTCTTTCGACACGACAACGATACGATAATTCCAGCCGATATGATGATTCTACTGTCACACTGTGATAAGGTTGACAGTAGAATCATCGTATCGGCTGGAATTATCGTATCGTTGTCGTGTCGAAAGAACCGCAGTAACCCTCCGTCCAGTCCTTGTACACAATGAGCCACATTCCATTTTTTTAAACCATGCATCGTAGCAAAAAACCTGAATAAAAATTGAAAAAAGTTTTAATGCACAAAATTAATGCACCTTTGTATCATTCATTATATCAGAAATACTAAGAGTGTGTGCGTTTGGATTTTATGTGGCTCATTGATGGACAGTTCACCCTACTGTAAGTAGATAAATATAGTAGATACCTAGTAGTAGTAGATAATAGTAGATAAATATATAAATAGATTTAAGAAGATTAATTTACTAATTTGTTAAACTCAAAATAAATAATAATAAGAATAATAAATATTGCACGACGTTACACACAGCGCAATCTAGCCCCAAACTAAGCACTAGGCTTGTACTGCACGACGTTACACACAGCGCAATCTAGCCCCAAACTAAGCACTAGGCTTGTACTGCACGACGTTACACACAGCGCAATCTAGCCCCAAACTAAGCACTAGGCTTGTACTGCACGACGTTACACACAGCGCAATCTAGCCCCAAACTAAGCACTAGGCTTGTACTGCACGACGTTACACACAGCGCAATCTAGCCCCAAACTAAGCACTAGGCTTGTACTGCACGACGTTACACACAGCGCAATCTAGCCCCAAACTAAGCACTAGGCTTGTACTGCACGACGTTACACACAGCGCAATCTAGCCCCAAACTAAGCACTAGGTGCGTACTATGAAAATAATTAAATGAATCAAAGAAGTCTTTCACTGTTCACTCCTAGTGAATCATCGATAGTGATTCACTCCCAGTGAACTGTCTAATATCGCCCTTTAAGAACGTGGCGACTGTTACCATTTCCATACAAATTTAATACCAAAATAAATTATGAATCTTACAATAATTCAATTCAATAGTCCTAGCAGTCCTACTGACGCAATTAAAATAATATCGATATTAAGGTAGAAAACTAACTTTTTCATAATTTATTTTGGTAGGTATTAAGTTTGTATGGAAATGGTAACAGTCGCCACGTTCTTAACATTAATTCCGTGGGATATCGTGTGATTATCTTTGTTGTATCTATAGTTATTGTGGCCCAAATACATCATCAAAAGCAATATGAAGATTATCAACCATATCAGAAGCTACGAAGTTCCTACCGTATTTTTGAAAAGCTCTACCGTTAGCGTATCGAGTCACTTTCGCAGCTGCATACGAAGCCACGCTTTGACTTAAAGAAGGATAACTTGATTTATCTTTTATTAACACTTCATTCTCCAATGCCCACTTGAAAATTATGCCCACACACCCAGCTAAAATGTCACCCTGGCCTGGAGTACGGCGCTTAGATCCACCTTCATTCGAAAACCAATTAAAACTTTCTTGAGACGAATAAAACTTATCCGTTTTACCCTTTATCAAAACAGCTACGTTGCTACCCCAATATTCATACCAATTTTCTTTATCGATCTTTTCGACTAATAAATCAGCTTCACGCTGATTTGGGGTCAATATTACTGGTGCAGGATAGTCTTTTATTAAGGTAAGATTCTTTGACAAGGCAAAGAGTCCATGAGCGTCTAGAACTATAGGTTTTTTGAATGTTTTACAGATATTTAAGACTTCATAAGTAAGTGTTTGACTGTCTTCTTCCTTGCCTAGTCCTGGACCTAATACGATGACATCAGAACTCTGTATAACAGGGATTATTTTTGTGATTGTGTCAGTATTAAGGAAAGGATAGACTAATAGATTAGGGGAGTAACTTTTCACGATGGCTGAGGTTTCGCTCGGTGTTACAACGTAGACGCCATCTGCGCCGACCTGTGGGTTACAACAAATTAAGTATCTTAAATTTATATGTTTATGAAACCTAAAGATAAATGAACAACACGTGGGACAGCAACGGCCCTCATAAAATGACAGCTTCAAGTATCGATAATATGCCTTTCAATTCACCTGCTGGATTTTTGACTAATAAACTGCTGATGTAGTTATTTGTTGACATAATAATCTGTTGATCGAACCATTGATCTCATAATCTGCTGACAAATGGTGTTGATCTAGTCAATGTTGCGATCTAATGAATGTTGATCTTACGTATGTAACCCGCTGAATGTTCTCGAAATAATCTCGCAGGCATGGATCTCTTGCGCTGGATAAAATATTATACTTATGTATTTAATTTAGGTATGCACAATATAATTATACTCTCAAATCACACAGAAATAGACTATTATTATCAATACCGTAAAAGGCGCCAACTTTGCCCGATTTTTTTATAAAATCGAAAAAAATCTTTTTTTTCTATAGGAACATACATTTTTTTATTTATTTGTAAGGTGTATTACGATCATTATGGTGCATTACATAACTATTTGAATAAATATATTACACTTTAAAACTATTTTTTTCTTGATTTTGATCGCGGGCAAAATAATCCGCAGTTGTGACCAACGTTGCCCACGCCTATTTTTTGACTTAATTCGAGTCCTATTTATACGTAATTCAGATAATATTATCTAGAAAAATATATAATCTAGGCCTAGTCTTTAAATTTTTGTTTGTAGCATAAGCAGTTTTGCAGTAAAATCAGTGGGCAATATTACCTAGCGATTATTACTCTTTTCCATACAAATCCTAACAAGCTGTTGTAACTCTCTAGTGTTGTCACGTGTCTATTATAAGTTTCGAATGTTGCGAATATCAGAAATGCTATGTAAATTAGAATTTAGTATTAGAAATAAAAATGTATTATCAAAGTGTGACAAACCAAGTAACTAAGTGTGTATTTGTTATAATTTTTAAGAAATACACTGTTTTCTTAAAAATTATAACGAATACACTATATTTTGCAAATTACACAGTGACTGATGTTTGTGATTGTTTAGTTTGTTTCAAGAAAACAATCTAAATGAAACAAAAAAGAATGATAAATTGGGATCCTCATTTTTTTTGTGTCGGTTAAAATGAAATTTTGGCAACCCTATGTGGTTTTTGATGAAGGGCAAAGTTGACAAGAATAGGTCTGAACAGTTCAGGGTATCTTTGCCCACCGCCATTACTGTTGTATTTTAAGGCTTAGAATACTGAAACCTAATCAAAAATGCTTTAAAATTGGTATTCTATAACATACAGAAAAATCAACTTTCCTGCGTTTTCGCCGTGACGTAAAATTCACTCTAAAATATCTGAAAAATTTGCCCGCAAAAAAACACATCACATTCGACAAGACCTGACAGGTGACTGAACGAAGTTGGGAACCAAGGCAATGCATCATGTTGTCAGATACATAATCTACTTTTCTGCCAATCTATACATATAATAAAATCGTAACTCAGCGGTGTCTGTTTTTGGAAGATATAAAAAAAATATAAATTGTACGGGTATCTATTAAAGCAGTAGAACCTATTTTTATGTTTTTCTGGTTGTCTGTTTGTCTGTTTGTCTGTGCGTCTGTTTGTCTGTTTTTTAAAGATTTTGAAGAAAAAACAATTGTATGGGTATCTATTAAGGCAATAGAAGCTATTTAAAAAAAAAATGTCTGTCTGTTTGTCTGTTTGTGTGGGCTTTGACTACGCTAATCTCAGAAACGGCTCATCAGATTTCAACCAAATTCGGTATGCAGATAGCTTTAGACCCCGATTAGGCTTTAGGCTATTTTTTATCCGGATATCAATTCCAAAGTGATTTTTCTAATTTTCTCTTAATTTATTTGAATTTTGTATCAAAGATGTATGCTGTGATGAATCAACACATAATTTCCGGATATCCGGATATCGAAAAATTCGAAGGAAAAAAACCGGTTATCCGGTAATTCCAAAAAAAATCAGATATAAGACCTATCCGTATGTCAAGAAGGCCTATTGCGTTTCTCTGAATGATAATTTATGACGTTCGTAATTTAAAAATTTGTTTGAATCTGTTGAAGAAAATTTTTGGTCGGACCGACCGATAATTCATGAATCTATATACTATAATTATACTAAAATTATAAATGAGAGATGTCTGTATTTGGATGATACTAAAATAAAACAAATTTAATGAGTAGTATTTATTAACGCAATAGAGCCTATTTTTAACCGACTTTCGAAAAAGGAGGAGGTTCTTAATTCGACCCATATATTGTTTAATTGTATGTTTGTATGTACCTATGTATCATATAAATGTATGGATTTCCATCAATAGAATATTATAAAGAACTAGGTACAAATTGATGGACCACCTGAAACCACTTTCTCATCAGATAACTCCTCAGTGATTAAAGTTACGGTTACAATTTTGATTATTTTTATTGGCAGTCGTGAATGCACTAAAAAGGCTAAAATAAAATAAATTAAAAAAAATTAAAATCTGACTTCAGAAAAAGGGGAAAAAAACCTCTCCTATATACAGTACAGCTTACATAACTTATTTGTTATGTAAGCTGCATTCGGGCAGTTTTACTGGGTACCTATATTCAGATTGCATGTAGTTTCCTTCCCGACGTCCACCTTGCCGTGGTAGTGGACTTTTAGTTTATAAGTTTCAGATTTTCTTTGAATCAAAGTTGTTGTAAACCATTTTAGGGTTCCGTACCCAATTGTGATAGTGGTACGGAACCCTTCGTGCGCGAGTTTCGCACTTGGCCGGGTTTTTTTTTTCAATTAAGGTAAATTTTTTTAAATATTTTCTACAAAGGCCTTTGCCTTGGCCTTTGGCAAAGGCCTGTGTCGTTAACTACCCTACAAGTTACCTACTGCTGCGCTAAATCAACACTTAAACAGACTCATGGCAGAGTCTGTTTAAGTGTCTTTTGTTTAATTGTCTTCAGCTCAGCAACAGTACTTCCCTGGTCGTCCATTTAAGCGTAGATTTTTGCAAAGCGATAAGTAGGTGTTCGAGAAACGCTGACGAAATCGCGGGCACAGCTAGTACATATAATAAAATCGTAACTCAGCGGTGTCTGTTTTTGAAAGATATAAAAAAAATATAAATTGGAGGGGTACCTACTAACGCAGTAGAACCCATTTCTCTGTTTTTCTGTTTGTCCGTTTGTCTGTTTGTCTGTGCCTTTGTGCCCGCTAATCTCAGAAACGGCTAAACCGATTTTGACCAAATTTGGAATGCAGATAGCTTTAGACCCCGATTGACATATAGGCTATTTTTTATCCGGATATTTAGTCCGGGTATCCGGATAAAGTGTTTTTTTTGCTATTACTTAATTAGTTTGAATGTTGTATTGAAGAAATATGTTGTGTGGAATCAACACATGATTAACCGGATATCCGGTCGAAAAAAAAACCGGATATCCGGTTTTTTTTTCAGGAATTTCCTCAAATACTGTATACCTATGTCTGTCCATAATAATATATCCGGATCCTTTGGACATACGGAAATTCTTTATAATGGCTGTTTTTAACCGACTTTAAAAAAAGAGGAGCTGCTCAATTCTACCCGCATATTATTTGTATGTGAATATGTTCACGCCGTACTCCGGCATATAAAGTCCGATTTCGATCATTCTTTTTTAATTTGGAAAGTGAGAGTCCCGAGTTGGTCCCATAAATTGTTGGTGAAGATCTGATGAGAACCTTCGGAATGATGAGCAGAATAGCATCTCACAATGATATTAATTACTAATTTTGGACTTCCATCAATAGATTCTATTGAAGGAGGCTTATAAAGAACTAGGTACAAATTGATGAACCACCTGAAACCACTTTCTCAAAAATTCCTCAGTGATTAAAGTTACGGTTACAATCTTGAAAAAGCAATAAAATGGATAAAAAAATATATCTGTAATCGGGCAGTTTTACTGGGTAGATGCAGATTGCATGTAGTTTACGTGACACAATGGCAGCTATGGATTCCGAGTCGAGGGTTCCACGTTCGAATCACAGACCGGTGCATTCCCTTTTTAAGGAACGGTGGCCTACCGAGCCGAGTGATGGCTTCCGATTCGACAGCTGCGCGTTCGAGTCACGAGTCCCGGACACGACGTTACGTTTTACCCTCCAGATGGTCGTCCACCTTGCCGTTGTAAGGGGACTCAGTAGCTGAAAGCTAAGAGGCGTACGAGGTGGGAAACCGGGCTTGCTTGGCTTCTAACCCGTAATCCCGCGTCAGCGGGCTCGGGGGTCCTTTCCGCAAGAAAGGGCCCGCGTGGTAGACAACCACTATAAAAATCACCTCAGCCTCTGGTGGTGAATTGGGGGGGGGAGATTATCACCGGCTTTGGGGACCTCGAGACGGTGGCGTGACCGAGCCGAGGGAGGGGAGACGGAGAGGGGTTGTCTATCGGGCAGATGCAGAGATGAGGCTTGGAAAGGCCGTCGTTGTCGGGATGTACTCCATGAGGAATTTCCACTGGCTTTGACACTTGTGGAGCGAGGGACACCATGGGGGTTTACATTATAAGCCTATGGTAGGGATCCCAACGAGATTGGCCTGACGGTGACGGACATTAGCCACGTAAAAAAAAGATATCATGTAGTTAAGCTGCCCGACTTCAGCTTACATAACAGATAAGTCGGTTGCACTGTATTTAGGAGAGCTCAATATTATTGTTTTGTCCTTTTGTTCGAAGTCGGGTTTCGATTTTTTTTATTTTTTCGATAAAGGCTACTTCTTATAAGCATGCAACACGTTACCTACCGCTGCGCTGTGCTAAATCTACACTTAAATAGACTCTGCCATGATTCTCTTCTGCTCAGCAACATACTTCCCTGGTCGTCCGTTCAAGCACAGCGATGGGTAGGTAGTCCGAAAAACGCTGACGAAGTCGCGGGCACAGCTAGTTAGTAAATATAACCATAACGCTAAAATATTTTTCAATATTAACAGATTTGCTTAGATACTGCTTTTTGGAGAATGTTTTGGTGTTGGCAAAGTTGGTGCCTTTTACGATAACATTTTCGATACAAATAAATTCAAGGTCGAGCCATACTTCTGTGATTGGCGTGAATACATTAACAAATCCACTTATTTAGATTTTTTTTCCTATATATAATAGCCTTGAGCTAGGTACATACAAAATAAAAAGAAATATATAAGTTCACTTATGTCTTGTTAGGGTTCTGTACCCAAAGGTTAATAAAACGGGACCCTTTTACTGAGTCTCTCTGTCCGTCTGTCATCACATCAGGCTGTATTTCATGAACCGAAGCTAGACAGTTGATATTTTTACATATTACTAGCTGACCGTTACGTTGTTTTGCCTTATAAATTATAGATAGTAGCAGATTCTCAGACCCACTATACTGTACACTGTATACACTGTATACGCATATAAAATTTGGTAAAAATCGGTAAAGCCGTTTCGGAGGAGTACGGTCACTAACATTGTGACATGGAAATTTTATATATTAGATAATGTATTTCTGCTGCCAATGTGTCAATTAATACTAAAAACAGATTTAATTCAACATTTGAGTGGGGCTCCCTTATAAAAAACGTGTTTTTTTGTGATAATGGTATGGGTACACTTTTTTATTAGCTTGTGTAAAAAAACAGCCATTTATCCAAATAATTGGATCAATCTCATTCGGCATCATGTGGACATCTCGCATTTGACAAAAGAAAATGTCTGCGGCACTAATAATCCAAGATTTTTTTCGATTCATTATTTTAAAACAATCTTAGTGTTACTTATCAATTCGAAATCAAGTTACGGCCGACCGCGATATTTTATTTCATTATAATAATAACATTAGGTTACGGCCGGGCGTATTCCGCCCGGCCGTAACCTTTCATTTAATTTCGAGATTCCAAATCGAGATGAATGTACAGTAAAATTAAATTAAATCAGATCATAATCATTGACTTACATTTTTACTACATTGATAGGAGTCAGATTATAAAATTTGTTGTACACCATGTACGCCATGTACATTTAATTAATTTATCGATTCAGGACAACATGGTCATACTTTAAAATGTAATTTTTATTAATTTAAATGCCCTGTAACACTGATGTTCAAGAGATATCATCATATTCACGTCAGGTAGGTACGGTTTATTGATTGCCTATTCTATAAAATTATTTTGTCTGGGTATCAACTGTTTCTTAAGAAGCTATCTATTTATCTCTACATTGTAAAACAGTCTTTTGCCGCGTCTTCAGAGACGGTCTGTCTGTCTGTCGTCCTGTCTGACCGATTTGTTCAGTCGATCCGAAAATATGACTTTTGAAACTACGTTACGGACATTCGTATAAATAATAAATAAAAAAAAATTCAAAAAAATTGTGTGAACAACACACAGCGCTATCTAGCCCCGTGGTAACTACTAAGCTTGTGTTACGGTGACTAGACCACCGATATTATCACTTAACTTAAAAAAACAGAAGAAAAATCTAAATTAGGTACCTTCATTGCCGTTATAGCTGTAAAATATGGAGGAGCAGCATAATGCACCGATCCCCCGACGACACAAATCTTTCCCGCTTCACCTTTAGCTTTTCCTTCCAATTCTGGAGGCAAATATTTAACAAAGTCACGCAAATTGTCCATTGTTTTATTTCGAGACTCCGGGGCTTTCATTCTGGTTGCAGTTGTAGCTGATAATATTAATAGGACAATTCTCCACATTATTTAAAAAATGTATCTCGTGTTTTGACCGAAAAAAACTGAAAAAATTACAACGTATAAGTGGAAATACTTATAAATATCAAAACAACAACAGCAATTGGGCCTTTGTTGTCTAGTTAGGTATTATTGTTTGTAACGTTATTGTTTCACGGGGCTATGGAGCCCCGGACCTTTGCTAGGCGTGCGTGGGGCCGAAGACAACACGTACAGGCCCGTTTTAGTTACAATTTTAATTAAAAATTATGAAATGGACACCAAACCGGCTATTATTCCTGTCTACACTATAAAATAGGTACAGACAAGGACAACCCTTGGGTTGGATAGAACTATTGCGTAAACTACGTGTAAAAACTACATAGCCTATGGAAATGAGTTGGTAATGGATTGGATACTGGGAGGAACTATTAAACCAAGCCGCCTGCCGTAACACTGTTCAACAAACACGTAAAAATGGCAGATGGAGACTCGCCAACTCACAAACTGTGCCACCCTAAATGAAGCCGAGCAAATTAAAGCCAGGGGGCAACAGGGACGTGAGTGGCTGAAGCATGGAGAGGCCTCCCTGGATTTATACTCAGGTTACGGGCTCCCTAAGGGTCCAGCCTACCTGGCCCACTCACCACTTACGATTGGCATCCATCCTTCGAGCAGAGTGGGAGCTCTGCTCTGGCGACTCCACCCTGACTCGGGAAGCCGTGGGGTCGCTACTCCCCGACACGTCGCCTCAAGGTGCCCCGCGGGCGTATTATTATTATTATTCAAATACGGGGAAATGCAGCCAGTATAATGAGGCCTTTGGGCCGTAGCCGTAATGGACTTAGTCAATAGAAATTTTACTAAGTATTCATATTTATTGTGTTTAGATTTAATTTAGTTTTTATTGCACCAGACATTAATTTATTTATAATAAAAATACGTATAAATAGTACATACCTAGTTATTACAAGAAATTATGTAAGAACGTTGTTAATGGCTAAGAGGCTAGGTTTTAATGAAGTAATCTTTACCTATTTGAAGCTAGAATGTACAAGTCTAGGATTCTGTGCGACCTTTTAAGGTAGGTCTGGCGAATTACGCCTATGGTCAAAAAATCCTACTTATAGTTCTGTTGATCTTATTACCTGCGGGCGAAGGCAACAACGTTTCCGTCACGCACGGTGGTATCTAACTTTAAATAAATAAATAAATAAAGATCGTGCGAAGTGGAGACGTAAAAGTAGGAAAGCGGACCCCGGGCTCTCAAGAGGGATGCAACCGGGAACATCGCTTGGTTGATGATGACAAAACCTGCTTAAATGGTATTGCTACTTTTGTCATGAAGAGCGTGAAGCTAACATGAGGGAATATGTGGATAGCAAGAAATGGTACCAAGAAGAATGTGTTGGTTTAACCAAAAAATACACAGAAATATTTAGATGGCTTAGTAGCAGACTAGCAGTAGTAAGTTGAGATGATAGACACTATTTAAAGTGAACAATGACTTACCTATCCAATTTAAATAGGTCGATCGCCAGAGATCTAAAAAAATGGTATGTGTCAACTCAGTAGGCGGTATTACGTCAACTGCGTTATAATATGCCTAGTATTGTTTTTTATTTTTAAATTTATTTTTGCCTAAAAACTAGACTAAAAGACTGTTAATTTAAGTTTAATTAATGTGGCATTAAAACATAATAAATGTTACATTTACCTTAGTAATTAAGGATTTTTATCATCTGCTCTTAAAACTTTGATAAATATAAAAATAAAATCGTTTACCAATTTTAAAATTTGATAGGAAAATGTGACATATTTAGCTTCGGTTCTTACTTCCATCATACAACCACACCACTAAAAAAAAAGAAAAAAAAAACTTAGGCACAAAGACAATCTGAAACTTATAATTAAGAAACTCTTTGGTAAGTGAAGGCAGACTGGTATATTTGACAGATAGGGCAGCCATTTTGAATTTCATGACCTACTCGATTTGTTTTTGAAACACGTTTGTTGTATGGGAGCCCCCCTTAAATATTTGTTTTAATTTGTTTTTAGTATTTGTTGTTGTAGCGGCAACCGAAATACATCTTCTGTGAAAATTTCAACCGTCTAGCTATTACGGTTCATGAGATACAGCCTGGTGACAGACGGACGGACGGACAGACGGACAGACAGACAGCGAAGTCTCAGTAATAGGGTCCCGTTTTTACCCTTTGGGTACGGAACCCTAAAAAGGGTGATAGTTAAGATGGTAGTTTTTTATGACTGATTATCATCTGAATTATAGAAAACCATGATGACGCCGTGGAAAGTTATAATAAACTGATTATCGTAATTAAACGCTTAGAGTTGTTGAGTGTTACAATTTGGTTTTATTTGTTGTGTTGTTTAATAATAGGATTACTTTCTTTAGTTCATGTAATAAAAAATAAAACTATTCTTCGATAAATACACTCCTTTTTTTTCTTATTCTAGAATTAAAGATAGAAAATGAGTTCAACCTTTTGTAGGCGGAATTCAACGGACCTACCTTATACATATATCTATAACTTTGTCCTGACTTACTGACTGAACATCACACAGCCTAAACCACTGATAGCAGAGGACTGAAAATT
This sequence comes from Idaea biselata, assembly GCA_958496205.1. NCBI lineage: Eukaryota > Metazoa > Arthropoda > Insecta > Lepidoptera > Geometridae > Idaea > Idaea biselata. Next base: position 62,101 of record OY292406.1, on the reverse strand, counting down.
GGAAAGCAGACATCCAAAAAGATAGGGTTTTTTGAAATTCCCACGGGATTGGTACTTGCGCTCGTGAAACCGCGTAACACTGCTATTAATAAGATAGAAGACTTTATTGTACTTTTATCAAAAACAAATAATTATACAATAAAATAAAATAAAAATCTTAATTTAGAGCGGTGTCTTCCAGGCAACTTCGGTATGGAGAAGATCACACGATTGATTAAGGGTGAGGTGCGTTTCCTCCCTTAAAAGAACCAAAACGGGTGAAACCGCATTGCGCTGCTAGTAAGACTCAAATGTAACATAATTCACTTTTAATCTAGTTCCACTAATACGTTGTAATATTTTCAGTCAATTCAAGTTTTTTCCAATTCAACACACGATTCAAATGATTGCGCTCCATCATTTTATTCTTTGAAAATCATATTTTTATAATAAATAAGGCAAGTTAATCAACATCTTGCGCGGTATTTTCTGGGAATAGTGTCTGATAATAAGTAAAAAGTGAGAATCTGTAATTGGCAGTAAGCTTTGTGTAAATGTATCATCATTTTACGTTAGTTTTTTAAGTGCTGTTGATTCTGTAATAACCAAAGAAAAAAATAAAAAATCAAAAGGGCGCTATTAGACAATTCATTTTTAGGGTTCCGTAGCCAAATGGCAAAAAACGGAACCCTTATAGATTCGTCATGTCTGTCTATCAGTTTGTCTGTTCGTCCGTATGTCACAGCCACTTTTCTCCGAAACTATAACAGCTATACTGTTGAAACTTGGTAAGTAGATGTATTCAGTGAACCGCATTAAGATGTTCACACAAAAAAAGAAAAAAAAAGTTGGGTTCCCCATACTAAGAACTGAAACTCAAAAAAAGATTTTTCATCAAACCTATACATATGGGGTATTTATGGATAGGTCTTCAAAAATGATATTGAGGTTTCTAATATCATTTTTTTCTAAATTGAATAGTTTGCGCGAGAGACACTTCCAAAGTGGTAAAATGTTTCCCCCCCCCCCCTCTGTAATTTCTAAAATAATGGAATGATAAAACTAAAAAAAGTATATGATGTAAACTTCCAACGAAAATTAGTTTGAACGAGATCTAGTAAGTAGTTTTTTTTAAAACGTCATAAATCGTAAACCGCAATTTACCTTTCAAAACAAAATCTGTTGTATAGATAATGGTACGGAACCCTTCGTGCGCGAATCCAACTCGCACTTGACCGGTTTTCTTTTATTATTGTTTCACTGAAACTAAAAGACAAGTTTAGCGTGTGGCTATATCAGACGCTTTTCACTTTTAATGATTCGCCGAAAATGAACGAAAACATGTAAATATCATCATTCACCGTCTGTCACCAGGCTGTATCTCATGAACCGTAATAGCTAGACGGTTGAAATTTTCACAGAAGATGTATTTTGGTTGCCGCTACAACAACAAATACTAAAAACAAAATAAAACAAATATTTAAGAGGGGCTCCCATACAACAAACGTGTTTCAAATACCACAAGGGAATCGAGTAGGTCGTGGAATTCAAAATGGCCGCCCTGTCTGTCAAATATACCAGTCTGCCTTCACTTACCAAAGAGTTTCTTAAAATAAGTTTCAGATTTTCCTTGTGCCAAAGTTTTTTTTCTTTTTTTTTTTTTTTTTGAGTGGTGTGGTCGTATGAAGGGAGTAAGGATCGAAGCTAAATATTTCACATTTTCCTATCAAATTTAAAAATTGGATGTAAATTGGATTGGCTTCATCGTATCGCCCTATCGCCCTGTCTTCCGTGTTATCCAAAGTCACGGAAATTTTAATAAAAAACAGATTAGAGTGGTTCGTAGAAAAAAACAAGATCATTGCTAAGTCGCAATTTGGTTTTAGAAAAGGCTATAGCACTCTTGATAGTTTGAGTATTTTAACCACAGACATTAATATTGCAATCAAACAAAAAAAATACTTGGTGGGTGTTTTTCTTGATGTGGCGTCAGCATACGACAACGTAAATCTTGCAGTGCTCAGGCAAAAATTGCTCCATCTGAACATTCCGGCTAAGATGACGCGTTTTATTTGTAACCTAATGATGGCTAGATCAATTAACATCAGGTCTCAAAATTCAACTGTATCTCCAAGACTAATATGGAAGGGCCTTCCACAAGGCTCAGTTCTGAGTCCGATTCTTTACAGCCTATACACACACGATCTTGAATCAGCTGTGGTTAGTTTTTGTGAGATTCTGCAATATGCAGATGATCTAGCATTATATGTCGCATCTTCTTCTATATCTGAAGCTACATCAAGATTAAACTCTGCTATGTCTTATTTAGGCGAATGGTTGGACAGGCATGACCTATCTTTATCAGTCTCCAAATGTTCAACAGTCGTATTCACTAACAAACGTTCAATACCTCATTTTGAAATCTCTTATAAGGGTCAATTTATTCCAATTCAAAACAGTGTTAAATTTTTAGGTTTATTCTTGGACACAAAAATATCTGGCAAAAATCACTGTAAATATATTAAGGATAAATGTGATCGTGGAATAAACGTCCTGCGCGCTTTATCTGGTGTCCGCTGGGGTGCTCACCCTTATTGTCAAAAACTTCTATATAATGCAATCATTAGAAGTCTTTTAGATTACGGCTCTTTTGTTTTGGAGCCTCTTAATTAAACTTCTGCTGATACTTGGGATAAAATACAGTCAAAATGCCTTCGAATCATCATTGGTGCGATGAAATCATCCCCTATAAATTGCCTTCAAGTTGAAAGTACGGAACCTCCGCTGCATCTAAGAAGACAATACCTTTGTGACCGTTTTGTTGGGAAATTATTACAAATCTCTGACCATCCCCTTCTCCCAAAACTTATTCTTCTTCAACAACTTTCAAACAATGATCCCAAGTTCATGCTAGTAAAGTCCCTTTCCCGTTACCTTAATTTACCACACCCCATTAGTAATTTCGTAAGCCATCCATTATTTTGCAATTCATATGATTCCCTGATATTCAAACCTAGAACCCACGACTTTAACATCCCCAAAAAATCCCCAATAGCCAATGATCTTTTTAACCACAAAATGTTGACTGAGTGGCATGATTGGTTGCCTATTTTTACGGACGCATCAAAATCTTCTGATGTAGACGTCGATGTCGGTGCCGCGGTCTGGATCCCAAAATATAAGCTGGCACTCAGCTTTAAATGTCCTCCTATGACATCTAACTTTACCGGCGAAGCCATTGCGATATATGAGGCAATCAAATTTATAGATTCCCATAATCTAGGAAAATCTTTGATCCTCACTGATTCTCTAAGTTGTGTCCAGGCAATTCAAGGTAACCCATTCAAATCCAAGGAAAAACTACCTATTATTCGTGAGATCAGAGAAGCCCTGTTCCGATGTTACTACCGGGGAATCGAGATCGTGTTGTCTTGGATTCCTGGACACAGCGGTATTCTTGGTAATGAGTCAGCAGATTGGTGTGCCAAGTCGGCCTCGCGTACCGGAATCCCTTCTCACCAACATATTTATTCCCAGGATATTATCTCCCAAGCCTCATCTCATCTTTCCATTACATGGAATGAAAAATGGTCGATATCTAAACAGACTAAAGGTAGGTCTTATGCTGAGATCCAACCGGAAATTCCGATTAAACCGTGGTTTTTTAAATATCGCGATATTCCGAAACGTACCACCTCAATTATATCCCGTATTCGTTTAGGCCACTGCTGTTCTCCTGTGCATTTGAGAAAAATCAGGATTCGGGACACTTCCGTATGCGAATGTGGATTAGACGAAGGCGACTTAGACCACATTTTTTTCAATTGTCCAAATTCTCACTTCTCACTTCATGATTTTCTCCCTTCAGATGTTCCCCGTCCTATAAACATTAAATTTATATTATCCGTTATGTTATCTTCTTCCGACATTTTATATTCTCTAGCTAGTTTTATTTTTATGAGCCAAATAAAACTTTAACCTAATTAATTATGCATTATTTCTATCCTCCAAATAACTTTTATCCATATTTCCTCCCTTTTTATATATATTTTATATGTATAAGTATTTAAATACGTAACCCTGTGTCGTTGTAGTTAGTTTAACAATGTGTTTGTGTTTGTTCTAGTGTATCGAGGGAAAAAAAAACACTTCAATAAGAGGAACATAACATACCTATTAATAAAAACAAGGGAAAATCTTGAGCTTGTGATTTCTCCACTACCTGACATTGGCAGAATTTGCGATCACGCAAGGCCATTAACCCAAAAAAAGAAGAAGAAGAGTTTCTTAAAATAAGTTTCAGATTTTCCTTGTGCCAAAGTTTTTTTTCTTTTTTTTTTTTTTTGAGTGGTGTGGTCGTATGAAGGGAGTAAGGATCGAAGCTAAATATTTCACATTTTCCTATCAAATTTAAAAATTGGATGTAAATCATTTTAGGGTTCCGTTCCCAAATGTCATAGTGGTACGGAACCCTTCGTGCGCGAGTATCGCACTTGCCCGGTTTTTTTTAAGAGATTTCTTTTGTCGACTTCAACCTATATTTTTGGGGTTTTTGGCACTTTTCATAAAAAAATTGTCAAAAAAATGATAAATTTAAAAACTACTTGACCGTTTTCTCCCTACTCACTAACCACTCGATTTACACTCTAATTCCTATTTTATAAATTAAAAATCTATTATAACTGGCTTTGACTAATCAATCACAGTGAATCACTGGGAGTGATTCACTCGCAGTGAACTGTCTAACTTCACCCCATTTTCTCAATAGGTACTATAATAATTCCTATTTTTTTAAATCAAATCAACTAAAACTATCTTTGCTATTCACTTGCAGTGAATCACTGGGAGTGATTCACTCGCAGTGAACAGTCTAATAGTCTAACATCACCCCGTTTTCTCAAGCTTCAGCGCGTCAGTCCCGGGTCAATACAGAACTTGTCTCTGGACAATACAGAATATCACGTTGGGCCGATGTGATGGCATTTCGATTGTCTTTTGTTTTTATTTCGATCGGATTTTTTTATTCCGATCGTCTTATGTTTCTATTTCGATTGTCTTTTGTTTTTATTTGGATCGATTTTTTTTATTCTGATCATCTTATGTTTCTATTTCGGTTGTCTTTTGTTTTTACCCGACTGCGCAACGCAAAGAAGGGTTATGTGTTTATCAGTCTATGTATGTATGTATGTTTGTTCCTATGTGGCGCTCCAGAGGCCAAACGGCTGGACCGATTTTGATGATTCGCACGTCAATCGATTTGTCTTAATCCTGGGAGTGTCACTGAAGACATGACATTTATCAAAATTCAAAATGGCATCCACCAGCCGCCATATTGTAAAAAAGAAAAAAAGAAAAATTGTCTGACTATGTCGAGTGGGGTATCGTCGAATAGGTATTCAAAAATCATTGTTAGGTTTCTCTAACCATTTTTCATTAAATGTAAACATTTGGGATCTACAACGGTTTAAACTTGGTTAGAAATCGTCCATACCTTAGATTACCGCAGCTTACTGAATAATCCTCAACTTAATAACCCTCTCAATGAAATGATGCGATTGCGATTAAAATACAATAAAATTGATTTAATAATACGTCTTGCACCTAAAGCTGGCTAAAAAGCGCAAAATAAAAAAAATAAATAAAAATTTAAAAATCCCGCTTTTTTAAAAAAAACTTTAAATAAAAACATATTCATAATAAAAACTGAAAAGAAAATAAAACAAGTCCAGTAGTCACAGAACATAGCGACTTTAACAGTCGAGACCCATTACTGAAAAGGTATATTATGAGCTAGATTTTAGGTAGTCAATGGGTCCCGACTGTTAAAGTCGCTATGTTCTGTGACTACTGGACTTGTTTTATTTTCTTTTCAGTTTTTATTATGTATATGTTTTTATTTAAAGTTTTTTTTAAGCAGGCGGATTTTTTAAATTTTTATTTATTTTTATCGTTTCATGTTTGTATTGTGATGGTTTAATATTTGTATTACTATCGTTACATCTCATCATCTTTATACATCTTTAGTTTAGTTACCTACATCTTTTATAAAACTTTTAAGATAACATGCCACATATCTACTCAGCTTTTTAATTATAAATTAAAGGCCGGCTGGAATTGAACCCGCAATCTTCTGCGTTGCAGTCGAGAATTCGCCCGACACGCTCCACAAAGGTCATCGTATTAGTAACGAACCTCCGCCCGGTGTCTTATTCGGTGGAAAGGAAGCCGCTAGGTGGCTCGTACAACGTATCATATTCGCAAACAAGATTAAGCCTTCATCAGATCATTAATTTGTTATTATTGCTAAATGTACGCGTGAATATTAATTAATACCTAAAATTAACAATAAAAACATCATTAGAACATCGTTTCTCAACCGTTTCTAACGTCCAACCTAATTACTTCTGAACTATGTATTATTTATACATACTATGCAGTATTATTTCAATTATATCGTCAACTGCAATCAGAAGAGAAGTCTCTGGACCTAGTGGTATAAAATTGTTTGATGGATTGACTGACTTAGTGAAGATTTTGCCTCCTGACTCAGAAGGGAAGAGTAAAGGTGAAACTGGAAAAGTTTGTGTAATCGGGGGAGCGGTGCAACATTCTGGTCCTCCTTATTTCTCAGCTATATCGGCCTTGAAGGTAAATTTTGAAAGAATTTTTAACATACACTCACCGGCACTGAAAGTGGCCCAAAGATGAGGATTTGGGACTTTGGCCATATTATCGTTTTTTTTTTTCGGGAGCTGATCGTGTAAATGTTTGGTGCATTTGTATATTAATATACTGGCTACGTTTTGCGACATTAATAATGGTTTTCAAATTATTATTTTTTAGGGAGTAGGCTGGAAACAAATTTTGATAGTAAAATTCTCGTAAGAACTCTCAAAAAACGCATGAGTTAAAAAGTCGATATTCTAATGGTCATGCAACTAATCGTTATTTCTTTGAATATTTTTTATTAACTGAAATCATTTTCGGTTCCCAAAATCAAACTGCAGATCAGGTTACTTAAGTCGTGGTGCTTCGAAGTCAAAGGCGAACACAGCGGGAGATGGCTGAATTTTTAAATGTAGTGCCCAAAAGTCTTTAGTATGCCTCAATGGCTTGTATACGAAAAGACCAGAAAGTAGCGGAATTAAGTGTACGACATCGCCAGAAGACCGATTTGTCGTTCTTGAAATTTTGAGAAATTGGTCCCTTACTGCGATCTAAATACTAATGGCCTATTTCTTTAACCTGCCACCTTGGTTTTTTTATAACTTCATTTTAGATTTCCTGTGTAACTGAAGACCAAACCTATGACATCTATGGTGGCATTTAATACCGGCTTGCTTTATTAATTTGCCCAAGGTTAAAACATGATTCTACGGCCAAGTTGGTTCCATAAACAAAAATCTGGTTATGCTCTGACTGATGTGGATGTACCTACTCGGAAAAGAATTTGCTATTCCGAGTAGGTAGGTACCTACAATAAAATATATTTTTTACCTAATTAGCATATTGTTTACTTAGGTATTAGGTAGGTATCCAGTTTTATTTATCTTAGTGATAGATGTTTTTGAAACTCCGACTTACGACTTCATTTTATTGTTTCTCACAGTATTTTTACAAAAATGCCAAAGACTTATCAAATAAAATTCTTCAGCATTCAGTCGACTGTTAACTGTTAAAACGCTCATTGACAAATCTGACAGACCAGTGAGCCAGTGAGCCACTAAAATAAATCCGCACCTTCTCCATTAGGTGTAACCTTTTTCCTTGTACTTTGCAGGTTGGAGCCGACGTCGTCACTGTGATAACCCAAAATGAAACATCCCCCGTCGTGAAAGCGTACTCCCCTGATCTGGTCGTATATCCATACCTCAACCCTGATACGGCATCGAAAATAGCTCCAATAATTAAACGATACGATGTCATAGTGATAGGCCCAGGACTCGGAGAAGAAGAGGAAACTATACCACTAACGTATGACGTTATAAACACTTGTAAAATTTACGAAAAACCTATAGTTATCGATGCAGGAGGTCTCTTCGCGTTATCCAAGAATCCTACTATACTAAAAAACTATCCTGGACCAGTAATTTTGACTCCAAACCAGGGTGAGGCTGATTTATTAGTGAAAGGTATGGCCTTAACTGATGATCATAAGGGAAATTGGTATGATTATTGGGGAAGTAATGTCACTGTTTTGCTAAAGGGTAAAACGGATAAGTTTTATTCGTCTCAAGAAGGTTTAAATTGGTTTTCGAATGATGGCGGATCAGTGCGACGTACTCCAGGCCAAGGTAATGTTGTAGCTGGTACTTTGGGGATATTTTTCAATTGGGCATTAAAGAATGAAGTGTTTATAAAAGATAAATCAAGTTATCCTACTCTAAGTCAAAGCGTGGCTTCGTATGCAGCTGCGAAAGTGACTCGATACGCTAACGGTAGAGCTTTTCAAAAATACGGTAGCAGTTTCGTAACTTCTGATATGGTTGATAATCTTCATTTTGCTTTTGAAGATGTATTCGGTTCTAGTTCACGATAACTTTTTAAAAAACAAAGAGAGGCGGAAGTTTTCCGAATCTATACAGTTATATCCCAGGAGGGTTACTTCGGTTCGTTTCGATACGATAATACGATGGTTCTACTGTCACCCTACTATCAGAATGTGACAGAAGAATCATCGTATTATCGTATCGAAACGAACCGCAGTAACCCTCCAGGACTAACCGCGGAATTAGCAGTAATGGCGATATTAGACTGTTCACTGTGTGTGAATCACTATCGATGTTTCACTAGTGGAGAGAACAGTGAAACATTTTTTAATCCATTTTGAATTTAACAAATTTGTTTTTAGTGTTTTGTATTTGAGTAGCCACTTCATTAGCACATTAGTACAGCCAGACAATGTATGTGCAGCCACGTAACCTGAAAATTCAAAGCCAAAAAGGTCTCAAAATACAACAAAACATATAGAACCAGACTAGCTGACCCGGCAAACGTTGTTTTGCCTTATAAATTATAGATAATAAAATTTTTCCTGAATTTTCTTTTGCTATAAACCTCACGGAGCCCGAGACCTTTCCAACGAATGCAAAACCGTGGAAATCGGTTCGTGCGTTCTGGAGTTATAGCGTCAGGAAGGAAAACCCGACTTATTTTTATATAGTAGATAATGTACAGCCACATATTTCGAAACCCTTCTGGCTTCCAATTATCAGATTTGGCTTTTAATTATCCGTGCCTGATAATTGGCCACTTTATCGGGCTCGAATTACTATTATGTTAAAATCAAAATGGATTAAAAAATATTTGACATCCTCTGTGGCGCGTCGTGCGAAAGCGCGACTACAATGCAGGAGGTTGCGGGTTCAAGTATTTATGCTTATAGAATAAATATTTGTGTCTGGTCTGGGTGTCTGGTCTCTATGTATAATATGTATGTATTTACAAAAAAAATAATATAAGTATTATATCCGTTGTCTAGTCACCGTAACACAAGCTTAGTCGCTTACCACGGGGCTAGATGGCGCTGTGTGTTGTTCACAGAATTTATTTTATTATTTATTTATTTATTATTAAAGAATTTTTTTACTGTCAGTGAAAATGTCAGCGCTACTTTTACTTTAATCGGATATGCACAATGCACATCAGCAGTGACCGATTATTTACACGTTTCACTTATCGTTTTCGGTGAATCAATAATAAATTAAAAATGAACTGTCTAATCTTGCCCAAGGGTGATATTAGACAGTTCATTGCGAGTGAATCACTCCCTGTGATTCACTGCGAGTGATGAGCAAAAGATTGTTTTAGTTGATTTTGAATTCAAAAAATAGTAATTGGAATGTAAAAACGGTCAAGTTGGCAAAGGTATTTTTTTAAATAGTTTTTAGTGGTGTGTTTAGTATATATATATTATTAAAATCATTCATACACATCACGTGGCCTTCTAACCTAGTACAATAAACCTATGAAAATTTTGGTTTTGGAAAAATAGTTTATGTCGATTACAACTGTTCTATGAAATAAATAGTTTTTTATTTGCGATAAATATACCTAGTAAAAATCGAATTATGTATGCGTAATTTCATAGTCATTAGTTACTTTTACAATTATAATGAAATCAGAATAATTAGTCTTGCAATAACAACATTTTGAACCCGTGAGAGTCAGGACATGAGTGTTCAAATTGTCCATTTTGCTCTTTTTCATCTAATTTATACAGAGCAAGCAAGTTTTAATCTATGCTATTTTGTTGCTGTAGTGCTCGGAACATGATTAGGTGGAGTAGGCTTTCTCAGCACATAGACCATGCATGACTGACTAGGCTGGGAGGGTCCCAGCTAGTGTTGCCGTTCGATAGTTTTGACAAATCGATAGTACCTATGGATAGGTCTATCGATAGTGACCTTTCTATCAATAGTAGATATTGGTTAGAGTACGTAGCTGTTGAATATCAGCCTACTATCGATAGTGTAAAACTGTCGATTGTTGTTCCAATAGTCAAAACCGGTACCCTACTATCGATAGTATCGATACTGTCGATAGTAATTTTGATATTGAGCTTGAACACGGTCGAACGTCTCGTTTTTAGAATATCCACCCATCTCCGCCTGCCTCTCGAGAGCCCGGGGTCCGCTAGAGCCCGGGGTCCGCTAGAGCCCGGGGTCCGCTAGAGCCCGGGGTCCGCTAGAGCCCGGGGTCCGCTAGAGCCCGGGGTCCGCTAGAGCCCGGGGTCCGCTAGAGCCCGGGGTCCGCTAGAGCCCGGCCTGTTAGAATATTCATCATCTAGGTTAAGGGCCCTATACCTGCTAAACTCAAAATCCATGTCGGGCGCATCGAAAATTGTTGATTATTTCATGACGGAATGTCGTAGAACTTTTTTTTTTGTGTATATTTTAGTGCAGTTTCCATACAAATATGTCGAAACGTATTGAAGCCCATCGACATTTTAGCCAAATCAGACATTTTTTGTCTAAAATTTGGATAGGCTTTGCACCAATAGGAGGTTCTTGTCTTAAAACTACACCAAAATTTAGGAAACAATGTCACCTACAATCCTTACACAAAAAAAAGTTCTACAACATCCCGTCATGAAATAATCAAAAATTTTCGATGAGCCCGACAGGGATTTTCAGTTTCAAGGTCGTTGGCGTTGTTATTCCTCTTAATCTAAGGTTATGTTAATTGCCGCCGATACTTTTACCTACGCGGTGCCAACCGCGGGGTTCAGCTAGCTCATGTTAGCTAGCTAGCATAGCAATAACTAGTCTAGCTAGTGTGTAGTGAATTAGTGTAACTAAACTACTTAGGTAATTACTTAGTGTAATTCGCTTTGCAGATATGAAATTAAGCTCATTTTTCAGTTTTAATTGCGTTTGCCTAATAGGCCAATGACCGATGTTCCAGGACTTACCTCCTCATAATCACGGGTAGATTAAAGTTGAAGATGTCATATATCTGTTATCTATATCTATAAAATTCTTTGTCCTGACTGACTGATGTTCTATCAACGCACAGCCTAAACCGCTGATAGTAGAGAGCTGAAATTTGGAGAGTGTGTTCTTTATGTGATGTAGGCATCCGATAAGAAAGGATTTTTGAAAATTCCACCCCTAAGGAGGTGAAAAGGGGTGGCAAAGGTTGTATGGGACAACGTGTTTCCTTGGTCTAATCGACTTGAAACTTTGCATACATATACTTATTTAGAATTAATTGAATAAGTGTTTCGTATTTTTTTTAATTCATCCCCATGAGATGATTAAACGGGGTAGAAAGTTAAATTTGCACTCAGGGGCGTCTCTAGCGGGTGTGCAGGGTGTGCACAGCACACACCCAGCCCCCGTATCAGAATCGCATTTCGGAAACTATGGGGTTTATTTTATTTCATACTAGCTGACCCGACAGACGTTGTCCTGTCGTTTAGTAAAAAAAAAAAAAAATCATCAAAATCGGTTCAGCATTTTTTCTTTCATAAGAACCTTCTCCTGACAATAGCAAACACAACAAAAAAAGAATTATCAAAATCGGTCCAGCCGTTCACGCGTGATGTCGTGACAACGGAACGGGTTTCATTTTTATATATATAGACTAGCTGACCCGGCAAACGTTGTTTTGCCTTATAAATTATAGATAATTAAATTTTTCCTGAATTTTCTTTGCTATAAACCTCACGGAGCCCGAGACCTTTCCAGCGAATGCAAAACCGTGGAAATCGGTTCGTGCGTTCTGGAGTTATAGCGTCAGGAAGGAAAACCCGACTTATTTTTATATAGTAGACTAGCTGACCCGGCAAACGTTGTTTTGCCTTATAAATTATAGATAATTAAATTTTCCTGAATTTTCTTTGCTATAAACCTCACGGAGCCCGTGACCTTTCCAACGAATGCAAAACCGTGGAAATCGGTTCGTGCGTTCTGGAGTTATAGCGTCAGGAAGGAAAACCCGACTTATTTTTATATAGTAGATTTATTTTTAAAGATTCTGTTATGGTCTACGGTAGGTAGGTAGGTATGAGATGGTAATCCGAAATAGTATATTAGGGCTAGATGTCGCATCGCTATTTACTCAAAGGCGCGTGTCGGGAGGGTGATTCTTCGACCGGAATTTTTTTTTTGCTTATTTTTATGAAAAATATTAAACCCTGTGCCAGAGCAAATCTTTTGTACTTTATTAATTACTTGATTAATATAATAGAAAATGGTAAAAGAGGCACCACTGTAAAGCTAATATTTTAGGAGAAATATCAAATTTTTAAAAGATGTCTCTTGAAGATAATGACAACGTGTCGATGTTAATGATTGAGTGGAGAGGAAAAATGACGCCTGATACGATTAATGATTTTGCGTAAATATCAAGGTATGAAAATAGCATATTTTATAAGAATTAAATAAAATAAGTAAATTAAGAATCATTTCTTTATATCAAAATCCAATTACATAAAGAATTAAATAATATTTAGATTTATAAACAGAAACGGGTGTGTATGGGGCCCACTGGGTGTGTATGGGGCCCACTAAGATCGTTGGGCCCAAGCCAACCTGACCTGCTAGCTTAGTGCACCTGCTGATAAACGGACGAGGCTCTGGCGCAGACTTTCCCTTCGGGGTTGAGAGGTCAGACGGCAGTCGCACCCGTAAAAGTCGAAATTCGCCAAATTTTTTATGAGAGTTCAAAAAATGATTGCCACACGGATAGGGCGCCGCCGCATAACGGCGCACAGGAGCTTCGCCCGACTCCTGTGGTAAGTGGACGAGGGCTACCGGGCGGGCACGGCCAAAGACGCGAGCCCCGAAATACAAGGTGAAACTCGGCTTCGTAACGTGGAAAATTCTCACGCTAACCGGACGCGCGAGGGAGCTGGCCGACGTACTCTTCAGGCGGAAGGCAACAAACTGATCTACACGGGTGCACCTGATGGAGAGAACGGGGTGGCTGTGGTGCTCGCTGAGGGATTGCATGGCGATATCTTGGAGGTGAATCGCTTTAGCGATCGACTTATGTGCGTGAAGGTGCTTATTGGGGGGGGGTTTCTACTTACGTCGTAAGTACTTACGCGCCACAGGTCGGTTGTAGCGACGCTGATAAGAGGTGGTTTTGGGATAAACTCGGCGAGGTCCTTGGGGCTATCCCGTTGTCACAGGGAATCGTTTTGGGTGGTGATCTGAACGGTCATGTGGGTGAAATGGGGGTGGACTTTGAACGTGTTCATGGAGGCTATGAATATGGCAGTCGGAATGAGGAAGGGGAAAAAATCCTACGTACGTGTGCCACTGCCGACCTGGAACTCGTGAACATGCCGTCGCTTTAATAACCTTTTATTTTGTACCTTGGTATTAATTAATGGTAAAATAAATTACTTCATATTCAAGACGAATTCAATACCTTTCTAGGACCTTTTGAATTATTCAATTCGGACATTTCATTCAAAAGATATCGGTGTATGTAGGTACCTATTGTTTCCCGACATATTTTTTCAACTTCACTATAAAATAATATTAGGGGTACCTACGTCAAGTTAGTACTGTTGTTTGTACCTTTATCATTCCATATTGGAATCACTCTTAACTCTTACTAGAGGGCGCCAAGGAGATATTTGCACACGGGCGCTAAATGACCTAGAGACGCCCCTGTTTGCACTGATACGGGGGTGATTTACTTCGACCTTTGAATAAATACTCTTTGTTGATTAATTCATTTTATTTTGACAAATTATGTTTGACAACTCACTTTTTTTTTAATTTGTTCTATTTGACTATTGAAAGTAAAAAGGTTAAACTCACATTTATTTACGAGTAGTCTTTTTAACCGAGTTCAAAAAAGACGGAGGTTCTCAATTCGTCATGTATATTGTTTGTATGTAGGTATGTATATGAAGTCCGATTTCCCGAAACTACCTTTTCATCAGAAAACTCCTCAATGATTAAAGTTACGGTCACAATTTTGATGATCTTTACTGCTTTTACTTATTTAGTTAGAATATTGTATTGTTCTTTTTACGATTGTTTGTATTTCTTTGTTTTTTTTACATTTCTTTGTAGGTACACTGTTATTACGATGTGTTCCCATATTATCCTTCTCGATGTTCCCGGTTGCATCCCTCTCGGGAGCCCGGGGTACGCTTAACCCCAAATGTTTTTTTTTTAACTTAGGGTCGACGCAGTCGGTTAGTCATCATTGACCATACCTTCTGCAATTAGATTTGGCAATCTTTTTACGGCCGGCCGCCTAGCTGACACCAACCTTCTTAGGGATCAAGCAGTTTATCCGCCACCACGCGGGGAGAATGTTGCTTAATGTTTGCTAATCTCCCTCAGATCCCTTAGTTTAACTAAAACTAAACCCCCGAAACTAGCGTTTGGGGACACGATCTGTCTATAACTGATCCCTGACGGTTGCCCCTGGGGGTGGTCTGACGGTACAGCGGACCCCTCTCTTCATACCCTTGCTAGTCATAGCTGGGGACGCTATCTATCTATACCAGTCTTTCCCAACGTGGGCGATAACGCCCCCTTGTGGGCGCTGCAGGCCTAAATGGGGGCGGTAAGAGACCCAGAAAAAAAAGGGGGCGTTGTGTAGGGCTTTGGGGGCGATTTATAATTTCATCTACCTAGCTAGGAAGACTCTTAGACACCGACTGAGCTCTCGACTCTCGACTACATCTTGTGAACATCAACTAATATTAATTAAGATATAGCTCAAATTCGGTTCGATATAATAGACCGCGGGCAATCATGTTTTAACAAGTTTTTGTTAAATAATCCGATTTGTACATTCCTGTATCAATCGGCTGGTTCTATAATACTTGTTCTTGCTTGTCGAGTACGATTGGGCGTCGAATGAGATAAACGAGTTAATGCACGTTTGTCTTATTCCTGTTGGTGCGTGCTGCTTATGCAATCCTTTATAAACGACGTAAATTTATTTTATTTTCATTTGCGGTTTCGCGCATAATAGATAAGCAGTACTTGATTTCAACACTTACGTATTTCTCAAAACAAAACAATGTCGGAAGTAAAAAAGAAGAGACGGCAATACTCTGCGGAATATATTAAATTCGGATTTATTGAAAATCCCACAAACCCGTCGTCGCCTTTGTGTCTTCTATGTCTAAAAACATTTTCGAACGAAGCAATGAAGCCTTCAAGACTGCAAGATCATTTGAATAAAATGCATCCAGATAAGAAAGACAAGAATGTAGCATATTTTCACGACCTAGAGAAGAAGCATAATATTCAGCCAAGTGTATCAAAACTATTTTCGGCGGCTGCTAAGCAAGATGACGACGGACTTCGAGCTTCGTACAATATCTCTTTGTTAATTGCTTAAAAAGGCAAACCACACAACATCGGAGAAGAGTTAATTTTGCCAGCAATAAAGGAAGTAATAACTACTGTGCTTCATAAACCGGCCGCAGATATTATCCGAAAAATTCCTTTGAGTAATAATTCTGTGCAAAGACGAATTGATGAAATGGCTGAAAACATTGAAGAATCATTGTGCAATCATCTGAGGACTAGTCAATTCTCAATTCAGCTCGATGAGTCCACTTTACCAACTAATGAAGCGTTGTTGCTATCTTACGTGAGGTTTATTAAAGATGAGAAAATACGTGAAGAACTATTGTTTGCCAGAAATTTGGAGACAGATACAAAAGGCGAAACCATATTCAATACATTGGAAAAGTTTTGTGAAGAGAAAGAGATTCCTTTGAAAAATATTATATCAGTTGCTACGGATGGCGCTCCGGCTATGACAGGGCGCCATAAAGGCTTCATAGCGTACTTAAAGAATAAAATTCCAGATGTCCTTGCTAAACATTGCGTTATTCAAAGACAACATTTGGTTGCTAGAAACTTAAGTGAACGACTATTTCAATCACTGCAATATGTCATCAAAGCAGTCAATAAAATCCGTAGCAGCTCTTTGAATGATAGATTATTTCATCAGCTTTGTGTTACTAATGACCATAGACCGGATTTTTGGGTGCCGCTTCAAAAATGCGACATCAAAAGTATGGATACGACCAAAAAAATTCCGAGAAAAATGCCGCGTCTTGGAATTTCATCGTGATTGGGATTTCGAATAAGGATAGGTGTCGAAATCACGAGTACTATCACTATCTAAAGTATCATCATCATCATTTGTTTTTATTGCTTAAGGCATATTTACTAGAAATATTTTAAAGAAAAAAATAATCTTCAAAATTTAAAATGAGATTCTGTTTACAGGTTAGAGTTATCCGTCAAAAGTAAATAAAACACATATAAATTAAAAGGGTTTAATGTTTATATTTCTTTATTTAATATACAAACAATGAATAAAATCTGTTCTAAGTATAAGTAATTATCACAATTAAGAGAAAACACACCTAAAGCATGTTTGAGGAACAAACATTTTCAAATACTTGTTTAAAAATATTTATTTTTCAGCCAGTATTTCCTTACAACGGTAGGGTAGAGACAATCCAGCAAAGATTGAAATATAACAATTTATGTATTACTAAAACCAAAAATGTTCCCTCGACATGGAATTATTGTTGAGAAAAAAATACAAAAATACAACTTTCCTTACAAATTGACAGAGTTGGTTAAAATGGGAAGTAGATTTTTGTACCTCTCAACATTTCAATTGTTCTATTCCAAGCTTTGCTAAGTGCACTATGCACCATCTACCTCGGTGTGCGAGCTGAATAGTTGACATTGCGGAATTTAACAACTATGTAATTACTTGGAAGCGAATTTTGAAATTTGACCCTTACCATGATCGACCTATTGCAGGATTTAATTCGTCAGCTAATCAAAAATAAATAAATTAAATTAAAAAAAACACAAATAATAAAAAAATCACAGAAAAAGTTTATTTTGTTTTCTGTGTTTTTTCTTAATAGTCTAGGAAAAAAATACTTTATTTTTTTGCGGAACAAAACAACAAATTAAATAACGAGAAAAGATCATGGTAACGCCCAATATCCAGTTTTACTTAAGAATTACCAAGTTGAAAATAGAAATCTGATGATCATTTTTATTAAAATTCCGGGTCTAGATAGTGTTGTAGCTAATTTAAATTATCTCGATATTTCGGAACGGAATCAGCCTAATCCATAATATCTATAAGTTGTAAATTTGTAGGAATGAAGAAAAAAAATTCTACACTCTTTTTAACAACAAATTATAGGCAAGAAACTTACAGTTATTCGTGTAAGTTTCTTGATTATAGGCTATGTTATTTATTCTATTACAATATATAAAAAATCTACTCACCCAAAGTTCGACAAATGTCAAAGATATCCAATCCAGTTGCAATAATCGTAGTCCGTTTAGTAGCCAAAATGTCAAGTTTTGCAGTGAAATCCAAAATCCAAGTAACGAGCAGGGGTCAATAAACAATAGCATAAAACACACGGATAGACAGCACTCAACAAACCGAAGTAAGCGAATGAGCTTAACTTGCAGTTTCACTTTTCCCATAGGAATAACGGAATAATAAATAGGTATAAATAAATATATACAAATAGGTATTTTGTATAAACAACTTCCAATAATTGTTCGAAGAAAAATAAACAAACATACCTTGGCGCCGCCTTTGTTATATATTGCCGACAATAGCGACAATAGATATTGCCAAAGATTAACAATGTTTATGGCCCCTGTCTTCAAAGATTTTTTTTGTTCAACTTTGGGTCTCTACTTATGGATATTGTTAACTTAAAATTGCGAAATTGCATGTACGAAAATGACTCGGTAAGTTTTATGCATTCAATTAAAAAAATCTTTTTTTTTTTTTTAATTAATAGTACAATTTCTACGATACATTTACAATACATTACATTACATACATACATACAATACATTTAATATTTTTGTAAAATTTAAAAAGAAATATCGGAATAACGGAATTTACAAAAAAAAAGATTTTTTTAATTGAATGCATTTCAATTAAAAAAATCTTTTTTTTTTTTTTAATTAATAGTACAATTTCTACGATACATTTACAATACATTACATTACATACATACATACAATACATTTAATATTTTTGTAAAATTTAAAAAGAAATATCGGAATAACGGAATTTACAATTCCGGAAAGTCATATCCATGTTAATGACAACGTCTAAAACAGCACCCAAAATCCGATCTATGCTAATGACGAAGATTTCAACCGTTTGTTGCTTCATACTGAAGTTCGTTGGCTGTCAAGAGGCAATTGTCTGATTCGATTTTACAACCTGTTTGACTCTGTGATAGAGTTCTTGGAAACTAAAGATACAGAACTGCGCAACAAGCTCATAACATCAAAGAATGATATAGCTTACATGACAGACCTGTATAAATTGTTCAACGACATGAACCTCCAACTGCAAGGCGATGAACTAAATTTAATTAAAACAAAAAATGTCGTTGCTGCTTTCGCAGCCAAACTGCTTCTGCACAAAAAGAATATGGGCAGACGTGAGTTTCACAATTTTCCGAATTTATCAGTATCCTGCAGTAACGACGACTTGTTTGCCTACTGCCAACATTTGGAAAACCTCCACATTGACTTCACCGAACGATACCAGGACATTTTAAACTTGGAAATACCAGACTAGGTGTTGGATCCGTTTTCAAATGTCAACACAGCAATGTCACCTCAGCTGGAAGAAGAACTTATAGAATTGACAACAAACGAAGAAATAAAAATCAAGTTCAAAAATGGATATCAAGAATTTTGGCTACAAAAACCGATCCCGCAATTGTACCCTGGATTGTGGTCAATTGTTCAACGATTCTTGATAGCATTCCCATCGTCATATTTGTGTGAACGTGGATTTAGTGCTGTGGCAACGCTGCTTACTAAAAAGAGAAATCGTTTGCGTGTTACCGAACGTGGCGACTTGCGGCTGTTTTTGAGTAAATTGGAACCTGATATCAACAAACTTATTGAAAAGCATCAGATTCAACCTTCACATTAGTTTTTATATAAGAATTGATTATGTTTGTTTTATTTTCAATAAAAGATACTCTGTCCGAATACTATAAAGTTGCGTTTCAATAATCAGTTATAAGTACTTAGCGGTTTTTAAGTATGTTTAAAAAGGGGGGCGTTAAAAAATAATTTATTCATAAAGTGGGCAGTAGACAAAAAAAGGTTGGGAACCCCTGATCTATACTAATATTATAAAGCGGAAGAGTTTGTTTGTTTTTTTGTTTGTTTGTTTGTTTGTTTGAACGCTCTAATCTCAGGAACCACTGGTCCGATTTGAAAAATTCTTTCGGTGTTAGATAGTCCATTTATTGAGGATGGCTATAGGCTATATTATATTTTCAAAAAAAATAGGGATCCTTACTAAAAGTTCAATAATGTAACACAAGGTGTGAAAAAAATGACCAAAAAATTCCTTACGGCGCGTGCGCTGCGAAAACTATTGGATTTAGAACAAAACTATGTACTACAACTTTGTAGAACATGTAATTGTCTACAAAATACATCGCGACACCATATGTCTAACTATTGTAGTTATCTCACAATAAGTGTTTTTGTAATTTTTGTAAATAATTAAAATGCCGTCGCTTTAATAACCTTTTATTTTGTACCTTGGTATTAATCCTTATCAAAATAAATTACTTCATATTCAAGACGAATTCAATACCTTTCTAGGACCTTTTGAATTATTTAATTCGGACATTTCATTCAAAAGATATCGCGATATTAAAAATGTAAGTATGTTGCAACCAAATAAGTATTAAGTATTGCGCGCGCATGTATGAGCGCGGTCGGCTCCTTGCAAAGCGGTTGTGCTCAGCGATACTTTTTAATACTTCTTTTTTAGGGTTCCGTACCCAAAGGGTAAAAACGAAACCCTATTACTGAGTCTTCGCTGTCTGTCTGTCTGTCTGTCCCTCTGTCCGTCTGTCACCAGGCTGTAACTCATGAACCGTTATAGCTAGACGGTTGACATTTTCACAGAAGATGTATTTCGGTAGCCGCTACAACAACAAATACGAAAAACAAAATGAAACAAAAATTTAAGAGGGGCTCCCATACAACAAACGTCTTTTTAGGGTTCCGTACCTAAAGGTAAAAACGGGACCCTATTACTGAGACTTCGCTGTCTGTCTGTCTGTCTGTCCGTCCGTCCGTCCGTCTGTCCGTCTGTCATTTAGTTATTGTTGTCAATTTCCGTATCTAATTGGATTTTGTATTATATTATATTTTTGTACAGATGTTATAAGTACAGAATAATAAATAAACAAATCTAGCTGTGTAGTCCCGACATTAGCTGTGTAGCCCCGGCATAGAATAGGGTTACCCCATCTCATCCCGTGGGTGTCGTAAAGGCGACTAAGGGATCTGAGGGAGATTAGCTAACCTTAAGTACTCCCCGCGCGGTGGCGGATAAACTGCTTGATCCCTAAGAGGGTTGGTGTCAGGCAGGCGGCCGGCCGTAAAAACATTGCCAAATCTAATTGCAGCAGGTATGGTCAATGATGACTTACTGTCTGCGCCGACCCCAAATAAAAAAAAACAATTTGGGGTTTATCGGACCCCGGGCTCCCGAGAGGGATGCAACCGGGAACATCGCTCAGATGAGAAGTAATAAATAAACAAATCCTGAAAGTCACTTTTCTACGCGGACGAAGTCGCGGGCACTGCTAGTTACTATTATAAAGCGGAAGAGTTTCTTTGTTTTTTTGTTTGTTTGTTTGTTTGTTTGAACGCGCTAATCTCAGGAACCACTGGTCCGATTTGAAAAATTCTTTCGGGGTTGGATAGTCCATTTATTGAGGAAGGCTATAGGCTACTTTTGATCCCGATATTCCCACGGGATCGAGACTTATGCGGGTGAAACCGCGGCGAGCTGCTAGTAACATATATGCATAGGTTAGAGGAATGGGTTTCCAGATCCCTTAGTCGCCTTTTACGACACCCATGGGAATAGATGGGGTAACCCTATTCTATGTTGGGGCATCAAGTAGAAGAAGAATCGAAGAGACTGTAAGAAACCTGATTGAAATAGTTTTTAGCACACTGGTCATCGCGTTTCATCTTTGACGGCATCGACGCTTAGTATTAGGTGTAATAGCAGTCAAAACATTTCTCTTACGTTTTTAAATAAAGATAAGGAGCGGGCTATTTCATTGTACATATTCATCGTACAAGGGTAAGTGTTGCCAGTGCGGTGCTTCTCCCCGAAATGTAGGGTAAGTTCCCGGTTCGTCGGGTAATTCTCCTGGCAGATGTGGCAATGGAAGAGTTTCTCATCTTCATGTGAACTTCTAAGGAGCCAAAGTATGTGAATTTCTTTTCGCATATCTCGCAGGGGAATTTCTTCTTTAACTTGCTCAGAGGTTTTGTGTCGTCTGGGAAAAAAAGAGATAATAGTATATTAGTGAATAAAGGAAGGATTTAAAGTGTACAAGCGTAGCGAGTGATTCAAGTGTTAGATTACTGAGCGACGCTAGTGATTCATTACCCTAAATGTAAATCCATACCTTATTCAAGAGTTGCATACCGTACTTTATGCCATGACTACGAGAAAAAAATCGGCTAAGTGCGAGTCGGACCGCACACTAAAGGTTCCGTACCACTATCAGAATTGGGTATGGAATCCTGAAATGAATGTTTGGGTACGAAACCCTAAAATGAATCAAGATGACCGCTTACTATGCCAGAGACTTTATAGGTCCTCCTTTCACCTTTATAATATTAAGTAGATCACCATAAACACTAATAGGTCTAAAATATAAACTTGTGAACCTCTCCTCGCACAACTCGATCTGTCTCTTGAACAACGCAGCATCTTTCAACCGAGGCTCACACGAGTTGCAAATATTATTGACATCACTCGAAGTTAATAACTGAAAACATATTCGTAAGTTGTTATTTGGTTTCGCTGGGCCTTTTCCGCACTTAGCCTCACAATTGGACCATTGTATGTGGTTCCTTAGAGGGGATAAGCAGTAAGACGCCACAGGATCCTACTCCGGATTGGTGAATGTCCTATGCTTCTGGAATATGGTGAGTCCTAGGATATATTGGTTTCCTCACAATGTTTTCCTTCACCGTAAGTGCGATGTCATTAGCACACAACATTCTCTTAAAGAAAAAGATGTTGGTGCTCTTGGAAAAGAGTTCATGCCAATTATGAATAGTAACATACACTGAATCTACCCCATCACGATGCTACCGTGGAGATAAAGGAACAAAAACTTGGTAGGAGACTGCAGCGTCAGCTAGGCACCACCCCCAGCTTATGAGCTGGCTTTTTCAAATCTCTTCAAAAAACTAATGTCTTTACACTGAGTTGGTATAAAGCAGATCTAAGTCATAGCACCAAGTAAACTAGTCTGTGTTCCTATACGTAGGCTAGTGCAGCCACTACTTAGGGAATATAGGTAGGTAGTGTCTGCTTTCCCTAGGTAGTGTAGGTCTGCATGCATAGGTCTCTTAAAATGCCTTTCTATTATAAATTCTATCTTTGTATCTGGAATTTAGATTATTTGATCGTTCAGACCTTCTAGACGTTCTATTCACTCAAAGAGAAAGTTAAAAACTTACCGTAATATCGAAAGTTTCTTTCAAAATCATGGAAAATGTGTCTCGATTGTTTTCGAAGTAGGGTATCATCTCTAAGCTCTTGAAGTTACCTCCGGCGTGGCAACAGCGGCCCGGCACAAGCCGCCTGCCACCCACGCCTTAGATATATTTACATCATTATCTCACAGAAACACACGAGAAAGTTGGGAAATATTCGTAAAAATAAGTAAAACAATTTTTGACAACAACAACAACAACACAACAAACAAAAAAAATTGACGTTTCACAGTTCACATAGTGTTGTTCCATCAAATCGGAAATTGGATTTCATTTTAGTCGATTATTGAACGATTTCAAAGAAGCAACTCTTTGCCTTCTTGAAGTTTTATAATGAAAGAAACTAGCTGTGTCCTGTGGTTTCACCCGCATAAGTCCAGATCCCGTGGAAATTTTCAAACATCCATTTTTATCGGATGCCTGCATAATATCATAGAACACACTCTCCAAATTTCAGCACTCTAAGTACTTATCAGCGGTTTAGGCTGTGCGTTGATCAGTCAGTCAGTCAGGACAAAACTGTGGGACATAGCCTTTTTATCAACTAAAAACTCAAAAACTCAAAAATGTCTGGGCCGATTGCAAAAAATATTTTACCATTAGATAGCTACATTCACCCTGAGTAACATAGGCTACTTTTGATCCTGATATTCCCACGGGATCCGGACTTACACGGGTGAAACCGCAGGACGCAGCTAGTATAGTAATTATACACCAATTTAATTGTACCTACCATCAAGCGACACCGCGGTGCACACTAGTCTCAGGCCGGGCGCACATCGGATACGTTTTCGTCCGATTTTGTTCATGCGATAAAGGACGCTACCTACACACGTTTAGATTTCTCTAATACGATTTATCGTTGCAAGAAAACTGTAGGTACCTACAGTTTCTGTGCAGATTCTATTGATAGAAGCCCAAAAATGAGTAATTTACTACATTCTGCTCATCATTTCGAAGGTTCTCCTAAGATCGTTACCGAGATTTTACTCGGGTATCTCAGCTTTCAAATAAAAAAAGAATGATCAAAATCGGCCTTCTTATGCCGGAGTACGGCGTGAAACAATCCCCGAAGTATCAACTACTAGGTAAACTGTGGCAAAAACTGATAGCTCTTCAGTTTTATTGCGATTTCGATTTGATCGTCAGTTGAACTGTACAGTTCTCAGTTTTGCCTACACACGTACGATTTATCGTAAAGATTTCTCGCATGCGATTTATCTGTAAGATAAATCTAAACGTCTGTAGGGCACTTAACGTACGAACGAAAACGTACAAACAATCCCTTCACAAGCAGTCTGCGCTTTCCTTTCTAATAGGTATTCCGTATTTGGAAGGATGGGATTGTTCGTTCTCGTACGTGTTCCTACTATAACGGACGAAAACGTATCCGATGTGCGCCCGGCCCTAGTCTCATGTAGGGTTGCCAACAGTTTTTTCGAAAAATATTGTGGCTAAAAAATATAGTACGACCCAAAAAAATATAGTACAAAAATTAGAGCGGTGTTTTGTAGAATATTTCGAAAAAATACGTATTTTTTGCACTTAACCTTTTTTTCACACTTTCAAATAGGTACTCTTGCTTTCCTGAATATAAAAAAAAAATGTTCCCGACATTCAATCTTTAAATTAAGAACACCTTTTTTAGGGCTTTTCTTTTTTTCCCTCTACATACTCGTAGAAAACAGTCCTCTGTAAATGCAGAGAGGAGTAATTTATAAAAGAAACAACTTTTTACAAATTATGCCAGAAATATAGTATTTTTGCGTATTAAATGTGCTTTCAAAAATATTTAATACGCTGAGCTGAAATATAGTACAACACTATATATTATAGTACGGTTGGCAACCCTAGTCTCATGCCCGCTTTACATTCGCGGCGCAAATCGCGATTGAACGCTTCAGGCTTCCACTTCACAGTGTTCACAACTGTGTTCGCGCCCTCGACGAATATAGACGAGTTACAATAATAAATAATTCTTCAGTTTATTTTTAACCCCCGACGGAAAAAGAAGGGTGTTATAAGTTTGACGTGTCTGTCTGTCTGTCTGTCTCTGTGTGTGTATCTGTTTGTGGCATCGTAGCTCACGAACGGATGAACCGATTTCAATGTAGTTCTTTTTGGTATATAGGTGACTTTTGCGCGAGTGTTCTTAGCTATGTTCGATCAAAAAAAAATTTATGTCTGGGGTTTTTTAATTTTTAATTGTAATCTTTCAAACATTTGTTCCACAAAACTGGTTCCATTTGAATGCCTCCTAGAAAAGCCTTTTCTAATTAGTTTGTCCACTTTATGATCATATTCGGAATTACGCAATTGATGATGCACGCTCGACATTCGCGCGCGTACCCGCGTAAACTATGAGAATCGACTCCACATTCAAGCTTTCACGCGTTCGCGCATAGTTTTCGCGGGTTCGCATGCGAATGTAGAGCGAGCATCACGCGTTGGAGGCGAGGCGCCGCAATGGCTGCCGAGACAAACGGCACTTGTAGAGCGGGACAGGTGACAACAACAACGTTTGGTTGAGTTTCAAAATTACAGTGTTGCCATGTTTGAGAATTTTCTATTTCACTTCGGGAAAAAGTCTACCTACTCTTTCTCCGTACAAACTTTACAAACGTAGTCGACTGTTTCCTCCCTGGATAGAGACATTAGAGCTAACATGTTTATGCCTCAAAACCTATAAATAAATAAATAATAAATATTGCACGACGTTACACACAGCGCAATTTAGCCCCAAACTAAGCACTAGGCTTGTACTATGGGTACTAGACAACGGATATACTACATATTATAGGTACAGTAGCCGGCAGATTAGTTGAAAAAAATGGCGGATGCGCAGAAGTAGATTTTTCATAGAAGGCGCACGGAACCCTAACAAAACTGTATGCACGACACGAAAATATAAAGAGTGGTAGAGAAATAAAGTCAACCTTTCGACGAATAATTTTATTGGGTATTAATAACTGCGGTCCCGCGGTTTTACCCGCTTAAGTCCAAGATTAAAAGTAGCCTATGTGTTAGCCCAGCTATCTACATACCGAGTTTCATGGTAATTGGTTAAGCGGTTTTTACGTGATTGAGTAACAAACATACACACATACATACTCACCAACCTTCGGCTTTATAATATTAGTAGGATAAGTACCTTACCTAAGTAGAAGGATAAGTTGCCGAAGATCGTGCGAAGTGGAGACGTAACAGTAGGAAAGCGGACCCCGGGCTGATGATGAAGTACCTACACTACACTAGTTTAAAATTAAACGCATTTTTCGGTGATAAAAGCATGTAGCCTTATTAATATACGTGGAGTAAGGTCTCAGTCTCATTCAATCCTAAACACCATATTATCGTGTTTAGGACCATTTCTGAGGGCACGGTAGTGCCCCCAGATGCCTTGGACTTGGCCGTTTCATTACCGCCAGAACAATTGTTTAACAGAAACCCCATGCAAGGTAGCGAAACGGCCAGCCATATATTTTGGCTAAGATGTTGAGTTTGTGAAGTAAGATGATTGTGGAGTTGGGGCGTGTCTTAGATGAAAACAAAAATAACTAGATACGATATATTCTAACATTGCGTATTCGAAAAATGAGCTAGAAACATCTATACATGCATTTTCTTAAAATTATTGTATTTAAAAACATTTGTCTTTAAGAATAATTCAGACTTTGTAAATAAGCAAAAAGGCATTCTTGTAGATGTCAAAAAGATAATCGCAGTGTGACAGCACGTGCTCACGCGGCAACGGTTCGACATACGACTGAGGCTAGTGCGTCAGCTAGACGCAGTTTTATCGTCTCATTTTCCGAGACTAGGTACCGTATCTTTAGTTTTTTGTTTTAATCTAAGGGGCGTGTAGAGTTATAAGCTTGGCTTTAGGTACATGACATCTTATAACTTTTTTAACAGTGACCATCATTCTCGCTCTCGTCTTGGCTACATTTTACATGAAAATGTTTTTGAGGGGTTATGGTGTTTAGGATTGACTGAGATGAGATAAAGAAGAAACCTGTAACGTAAAGGTCTCGAAACGTTGAGCATTGAAACAATGCTAAAACTAATAAACACCACGCGATTAAAACCGATATATAATTTTAATTTTAATACAACATCGCGAAAACAGAAAAAAATCTACACTAATTTACCCCAAAAATTCGGGAGTTTCAAAAACACGGCAGCACTGGTGTCGGTTGGCGGTTGGCGGTGTTTTTGACGTCGCGCGGCGCTCGCCTTTCGGCACGTTTGATTTGTCGGAGCGGCAACTGCGCGGCGCCGACAAAGCGGTGCCGCGCGGGGGACGGATCTAGGGTGATTTAGGGCGCCCCGTAATATGCGAATGATTTTCGAAAATATGTAATCTATATTTATAAGAGAAAGTCGTGTTAGTTACACTATTTATAACTCGAGAACGGCTGAACCGATTTGGATACTTTTGATCCCGTAAATTCCGCGGGTTCGAGACTTACGTGGGTAAAACCGCGGGGCCCAGCTAGTCTTCTATATCCATATCTATACTAATATTATAAAAATAAAATATTTGTATTTTTGTGGGTTGGTGTCTCTGTATGTTTGTTATGAATAAACTCAAAAACTACTGGACCGATTTCAAATATTCTTTCACCATTAGAGCTACATTCACCTTGAGTAACATAGGCTACTTTTGATCTCGATATTCCCACGTGATCAGGACTTACGCGGGTGAAACCGCGGGATGCAGCTTGTATTTTATAAAAGAAAGTCGTGTTAGTTACACTATTTGTTACCTGAGAACGGCTGAACCGATTTGGGGGGATATTGGTGGGAAGGTAGCTTAGAACCAGGAGCAGGACATAGGATAATTTTCATCCCGTAAATTCCACGGAATCGAGACTTACGTGGATGAAACCGTGGGACGCAGCTAGTAATTTATAAAACTATAAGTCGTGTTAGTTACACCACCTATCCTATAGTCCTATAACTTAAGACCGGGTGAACCGACTTTTGCTCTCGTAAATTTCGTAAATTATAGCTTAAAATACACGAGCGACACTGACACTGCAACTTTACCTATAGAGTCCACACCAACAGCACACAGTATAAAGAAATTCGTGCATGTGTGCTGTAGGTGTGGGCTCTATAGGTAAAGTTACAGTGTCAGTGTCGCCCCTGTATTATTTGGAGCTTGTGACGCCCTCACCCCGTCCTAGCTACATCTTGACCGTTAAAAAATCCAAATTGTAGGTAAATACCTACTCTACTGCGCGGGCGGCGTCACTTTTGAGTTTTCTCCTTCATTTTCGCTGAAAACTTCACCGCGATCGGATGCGTGGTGTCATTCTTCACGAAAATTCTCTAGATTGGTAGAGGATCAGTATTTTTCACTGCTAGTTGTGAAATGGAGACTTTATCAAGATGCCGAAGGTTTCCGGGTGCCGCTGTAGGTACGTGTTGAAGCCTCAGCTTTCAAGAGTCAGGAGTTATCAAAGGTAGGCATGTGCAGAGCCGATTTCAGCCATTCCACTCTTTCGGTTGGTGTTCGTTATAGATTCTGTAGATTATTGATCCTTAACTTCTCTGGTCTCTACCAGTGTGCTCTGCTTACTGAAGTAGGTAAGATCAGACTGAAACTTACTAAGAATGATCCGTGCATCGAAGACCCTTGAATGCAGAACAGCACTTTAATTTTGCTAAGCTAATTTCTATTCTACAATTCTACAAGTTTTGAGCAAAGTTTCGTCGAAATCTGACACACACATAGGTATAATACCTACCTACCTACTAACTCTGAACCCAGGGAGATCAGGCATGAACCATCGCAAGTGGTCAGAGGCCTTCTTCGTCGCACCGATGTTCAAAATCAGCGCGAGCGACGTTTACTTTCAAACTTAGTCAACTTTTAATGAGGCCAGCGATGCCAGTTCTTCGATTCCATCGGCTTTTGCGTCCCAAAGACCGACTGTAACAAGACTTTTTTTATGAACTACTCCAATTAGTGATGTTGTTGGATGATTTTTGACTGATGTGCTGTCAAAAATCAAAAATCTTCTTTGATTGTCGGCCGCATTTCTGAGCTGAATCTTTACACTTTAGTGCTAGGTGGGTACCTGGAAGTGATACAAGAACCGAAACGAGGTACCTACAGCGATGTGAGTGGATTCTACCAAGTTTTCCTTGTGCAGGCTAGCTGACAGATCAGGAGGAGCGGTGGCATCCTACCACAACCCACGGTGGACTGTTATTTGAAGCGACGACGCGACGTACCTATCTAGAAGCCATTGAGAAGTTCCAACGGCATCTTCTTAAACAAGGATCTTCTTTACTTAAGCTGTAGATTCCAATGGTGAGTAAATTGATTACTACTTGAGCCTTCATTGCGAAGGTAGGTACCTACCTAGCTAGTACTTATAACAAAAGTCTTGTATGTTTATCCGCTAACTCAATTGAACCCTGTAACTGATTTTGATGTTACACAGTTACAAAAAGACCAGTCAAGTGTAAATCTGACTCGAGCATGAAGGGTTCCATACCTTGCACCAAAAAATCACGTTTTCATATGGGAACCCCACTTGAAAAAAAACTTTTTTTCTGGTAATTTGTTGTAATAGTGGCAACAGAAATACATCCTCTGTGATAATTTCCACTGTGTCACGCTATCACAGTTCATGAGATACAGCCTGGTGAAAGATAGACGGACAGTGGAGTCTTAGTAAAAAGGTCTTGCTACCTTTTGGGTTCAGAGCCTTAGAAAACTATATCAAAATCTGTTCATCCATTTGATAGTTACGATGCCACAGATACACAAACACCCCTCTTTTCCCTCAGGGGTAACAGCGACCAGTGGTGATTATGCCAATTTTCAAAACACAATTTGGCATAATCCCCACTCTCCTAGAAAATGTTGGTTGGCGAGGATCAGGAGTCAAGTGGTTTCTATCACAAGTATTATTTTATACAGGTGACAGTCGGTAAAGTGGTTCCATCGCACAACAAGCTGATGACACAAGGTGGAGCGTTTCGACAGGTCGACGGTGACATAAGAGGTCTTGATAAGTCCTGAAGACATCTTCTCATCAAGGATCTCTCCAGCAGAACGGGCCCGCTCTTTCTCAGGTACACAGTTCTTATAAGCCTCCTGGACATGAGTCGAGTTAGCCGTACGTAGCTCATAGATGCCTCACTATCTTGCTGAACCCAGATGGTTTCTCGAGATTTATTGCTTCCACAATATCGGCATGGTAGTTTTTGAGTTTATTAATTACAAACATACACACAAAAATACAAATATTTCTTCTTAATAATATTAGTGTAGATTGACCATACCTTCTGAAAATAGATTTGGCAATATTTTTACGGCAAACTGCCTAAGGAACCAAGCAGTTTATCCGCCACCGCGTGGGACGAACTTAAGAGGGTGGGTACTGTTACCACTTCCATACAAACATAATACCTACCAAAATAGAATTTTGAAAAATTTAGTTTTCTACCCTAATATCGGTATTATTAGGATTAAGATCTGTCTAGTCTAGCAACAAAGCGGCACGGCCGTACCATACTTTTCTCGAAGCATTTCAGGCCATTTTCGACCTCCTATAACTTCGTTGTGAATATAACTAGAAACCTGAATTATCTGTAACCAAGCAGACATTGTATAAAGACGGTATATTTTAATTTTCATTTAATTTGAACCAGTAGTTTAAAAATTATAACTAGTCAAAGTTTCTTAATTTTGTTAATTTTGTCACTCACTGACTGACCGATTATCGAACGAAATGTATCTCCGTTTTATTTCATTTCAAATTAATGTTTTGGAAAACCTTGTGGTGTGTGTACCTTGTGGTAAAAATAAAATCTTAATCCAATTAATACCGATATTAGGATAGAAAACTAAATTTTTCATAATTCTATTTTGGTATTATGTTTGTATGAAAATGGTAACAGTAACCACCCTCTTAAGGTTTGTTTGTCTCCCTCTCTCATCCGAGCGATGTTCGATGTGCGATGTTACATCCCTCTCGGGAGCCCGGGGTCCGCTAAACCCCAATTATTTGGGGTTGGCACAGTAGGAAAGTCATCAATCATTGACCATACCTTCGCTAATAGATTTGGCAGTATTTTTACGGCCGGCCGCCTCGCGCCTGCCTGACACCAACCCTTCTAGGGACCAAGCAGTTTATCCGCCACCGCGCAGGGAGAAGTTAAGTTTTGCTAGTCCTCCTTAAATCCCTTACTCACCTTTTACGACATCCACGGGAAGAGATGGGGTAACCCTATTCTATGCCGGGGCTACACGGCGTAGTCTCCCTCAGATCCCTAGTCGCCTTTTACTACACCTGCGGGGAGAGATGGAGTAATTCTATTCCATGACGGGGCTACACGGCAAGCGACCATTAACTGTAATTTTGGTTAAACCTTGGTTAGGTACCTAAATAAACACTTTTCTATGAAGTAAGGGTTCCGTAGCCAAATGGCAAAAAACGGAACCCTTATAGATTCGTCATGTCTGTCTGTCCGTCCATCTGTCCGTTTGTCTGTCTGTCTGTCTGTCTGTCTGTCTGTCTGTCCGTCCGTATGTCACAGCCACTTTTCTCCGAAACTATACTAAACTATACTGTTGAAACTTGGCAAGTAGATGCGGTCTGTGAACCGCATTAAGATTTTTACACAAAAATAGAAAAAAAATCAATAAATTTTTGGGGAAACTGAATAGTTTGCACGAGAGACACTTCCAAAGTGGTAAAATGTGTCCCCCCCCCCTGTAACTTCAAAACTAAGAGAATGATAAATAAATAATAAAAATTTATTTACCAAAAAACTTAAAAAACATTAGGTAAAATTACTTTTGGCCCCCGCACAAGGGCAAGCCTAAGTTGCGGGAAAGCAGTGGGTGATATCGTATAAAAATGTGGCTGATTTTTTCCTGTTTCAAAGCTGTTATTGATTACAAAAAGTTCATTAAAATAAATTACAAAAAAGGAGGATATCAAATGATGTATGTATTTTTTCTGTGTGTATGTTATTAGATTTTTCCACCGCCTGAGCTCTGATCATGATGATTATATTAGAAAGGTATTAGCTTCTAGTTGGTTCGATTTAATTGGCGAAGATCTGATGAGAACCTTTGGATTAATGTGCAGAATAGCATCGCAGAATGCTAAATAATAGTTATTCTAATACTCAACCGCTAACTCTCCTCATGTACAGGAGGTATAAGAGCTTGTTTGTCAGGGTTCAGTAGCCAAATGGCAAAAAACGGAACCCTTATAGATTCGTCATGTCTGTCTGTCTGTCTGTCTGTCCGTCGGTCTGTCTGTCTGTTTGTCCGTTCGTCCGTCGGTCCATCGGTCCGTCGGTCCGTCGGTCCGTCGGTCCGTCGGTCCGTCGGTCCGTCGGTCCGTCCGTCCGTCGGTCCGTCCGTCCGTCGGTCCGTCCGTCCGTATGTCACAGCCACTTTTCTCCGAAACTATAAGAGCTGTACTGCTGAAACTTGGTAAGTTGATGTATTCTGTGAACCGCATTACGATTTTTACACAAAAATAGGAAAAAATAATGAATTTTTTGGGTTCCCCATACTAGGAACTGAAACTTAAAATTATTTTTCATCAAACCTATACATGTGGGGTATCTATGGATAGGTCTTCAAAAATGATATTGAGGTTTCTAATATCATTTTTTTCTAAACTGGATAGTTGGCGCGAGAGATATTTCGTACATTACTATGCAAACTTCCAACGAAAATTGGTTTGAACGAGATCTAGTAAGTAGTTTTTTTTTAAACGTCATAAATCGTAAACCACAATTTACCTTTCAAAACAAAATCTGTTGTAAAGAACGGAACCCTTCATGCGCGAATCCGACTCGCACTTGGCTGGTTTTAATATTGAGACAACAACAGCAGTGCTCGAGAGCACCTCTGAATTTTCAAATCCAATCACTGGGTTGGTTCTGATTAAATTTATCACTTGAATATATATCTTGTCATCCGAGCAATGTTCCTGGTGGCATCCCTTCTGGGAACCCGGATTTCGCTAAAACTACATTATTTGGGGTTGGCACAGTAGGTCCATCATTGACTCATGACTGCTAATAGATTTGAGAATATTTTTTCGGTTTTCCGCCAGCCTGACACCAACCCGCCCGCCACCGCGTAACTTGGGAGAACTTAAGGTTAACTCGTCTCCCCTAGATCCCTTAGTCGCGACCCACGGGAAGAGATGGGGTAACCCTATTCTATGCCGGGGACATACAGCAAATCATGTCTCAGTCCGAAGAGTTACCTAGGTGCTAACCTAACAACTGCTATAGGAGATACAACTGGAACCACATGCCTTCTGAAGCATGGAGGGCTTCGAATGTTTGCCACATTTGCTAATTGGTTACCTCACTGAGTTAAAGATTGATCCGGAGCGGCCGAACCAATTTCAGCTGGAGAGAGGTGAGCTGACTACAGTCGGAGACTCCAGCCTGCATCACCACCTGCCTGACAAGATGCTGCAACACGGCACTGCGGGGGCAACTTACTACTAGTACTAGGTTAAGTTCATTCTTTCTTAATTTCTTGTCCACCCAAAGGTATTTTCAAATATAATCACTGGGTTGGTAGAGATTGAATTTAGCACTTGAATTTTGAATCTTCTTATCCAATCAATGTTTCTGGTTACATCCCTCACGGGGGCCCGAGGTTTGCTAAAACCCTAAATTATTTGGGATCGGCACAGTATGTTGGCACATTGTCATTATTGAACTGCAAATAGATAAGGCAATATTTTGTCAGGCCGCTTGCCTGACGCCAACCCTCCTAAAGACCAAGAAGTTTATCTGCCACCATGCGGGAAGAACTCGAGGTTAGCTAATCTCCCCTACATCTTACGGGACTTACGGGAAGAGATGGGGTTACCCTATTCTATGCTGGGGCTACACGGCAGATCATGTATATTTCAGAAGAGTTACCTATGTGCTTATTTAGTGTTAGAGATGTCAGGTCGCCCTAAGGCCTCCAACTTGATCTAACAACTGCTATCAGAGATAACAACCGGGACCTCAAACCTTCCGAAGCATGGAGGGCTTTGAATGTTTGCCACATTGGCTAATCTATACTAAATAATCTAAAAAAGTAATGTTGGTTACATGTTTGTATGTATGTATGTATATTAAGGGTAATCTCCGAAAATACTGGACCAATTTGAATCATTCTTTCACCAATAGAAAGTTACATTATCCAGGAGTTACATAGAATACTTTTGATCCCGATATTCTTACGGGATCGGGACTTACGTAGGTGAATTGCTATAAATTACCTACCTGACTGAGTTAAAGATTGACCTGGAGCGGCCGAACCAATTTCAGCTGGAGAGATAGAGCTGTGAGCTGTCTCCGACGAAGACTCCTGCATCATCACCAGCTTGACGAGATGCTGTATCACGCCATTGCGGGGGCAACTTTCTACTAGCACTATGTTAAGTTACATTCTTTCTTAATTTCTTGTCCACTTTAAGGTTGCATGTAAGGGAAAGCTTTCAGTAATAAGGCCTCTCATCGTGCTCCCTTGGTTCTCAGTATTTTGTTTTGTTTCTTTGGGTAAGGTTTCTTACACAAAGGGTAAAAACGTGATCCTATTACTAATACTCTATTGTCTGTCTGTCTGTATGTCTGTCTGTCTGTTTGTCTGTCTGTCCGTCCGTCTGCCTGTCCATCTGTCTGTCTGTCACCAGGCTGTATCTCATGAACCGTGATAGCTAGACAATCATTGTGATTTTAAGAAACAAGTCGCCTCGCATCATCCTTCACCATCAGAATGATAGATAACTGATAAATGATAGCGTATGTACATCATATTTTCCTTAAGAAAGAGACATTGGCCCGCTGCTACCAGGGTCTGATCCCACGACCTAGTAATGAAAGAAATCCATAGACCAAAACCGCTCACCGATGGCACACACAGTGGGTGGAGTGTTTCACCTGGTGTAAGAGTCGCCCTAAGGCCTCTAACGTTGACCTAACGACTGCTGTCAGAGAGAACAATCTGAAGGCTTTAGTTGAGTTAAGGATTGACCCGGAGTGGCCGAAC
The DNA here is from genome assembly GCA_958496205.1 of Idaea biselata. Taxonomy (NCBI): domain Eukaryota; kingdom Metazoa; phylum Arthropoda; class Insecta; order Lepidoptera; family Geometridae; genus Idaea; species Idaea biselata. Next base: position 26,998 of record OY292406.1, on the reverse strand, counting down.
AGTTTCAGCTGCCGAGGGGAGCCGAGCATCCCGGGGGGACTTGAGACATGTGCTTCCGGAGATGCAGCAACAACGCTGGCCGGGTTTGTTCAGGTGAAAGTTTCCTACTAATACTATAAAGCTAAAAGTTTGTGAGTGTGTAGGATTGAGTAACAAACACACACAGAGTTTGTTACTCAATCACGTAAAAAACGCTGAACCGATTACCATGAAACTTGGTGTGTAGATAGCTAAAGACCTGGAAAAACACATAAGCTACTTTTATCCCGATATTTCCGCGGGATCGCGGGTGAAACTGCGGGGAGCAGCTAGTTTGAATATATACTTGAAAAATAAAACTCGACGATTGGAGAACCTCCTCCATTTTTAGGGTTCCGTACACGAAGGGTAAAAACGGGACCCCATTACTGAGACTTCGCTGTCTATCCTTCTGTCACCAGGCTGTATCTCATGACCGCTAGACGGTTGAAATTCTCACAGATGAGGCATTTTTATTGGAAATATTTTACAAGGAGAAAATTAAATACATCATCAAAAATTCTCCCACAAGATTCGAACCTGCGGTACCTGAATGTAGTAGGATAAAACGTGGCCCATGGCCTAGGAAGTTCCCAAAGATGCTTTGTACGTATCCTCATGTTCAATTTCATGAAAATCGGTTCAGTAGTTCCAATTACCTCCAACAAACATCCTAACTTTGCCTCTTTATAAGGGTTCCGTACCTCAAAAGGTAACAAAAAGGTAACAAGAAACTCTTATAAGATCACTTGCTTGTCAGTCTGTGTCTGTCTGCGGTTATCTGTCTGTCTGTCTGTCTGTCTCTCCATATGTTTGTCCGTCTGTCTGTCTCTCCATATGTTTGTCCGTCTGTCTGTCTCTCCGTATGTTCGTCTGTCTGTCTGTATGTTTGTTGGTTGTCTGTCTCTCCATCTGTCTATCCGTATGTTTGTCCATCTGTCTGTCCGTGTCTGTCTCTCCATCTGTCTATCCGTCTGTTTGCCCGTCTGCCCGTCCGTCTGTCAATCCATATATTTTAGACTAGGTATTTATCGAAAAACTCTAACCGCTGTGACATGATCAAAGTATGTACGAATTCACGTTCAGACTGAACACATTCCTCGGGTAACATTTACCCAAAAATACCCAGTAGCATCAAGTAGGCAAGTCAATGTGATTAGTGCAAGCACTCTGATCATGGAAACGCGGCATTAAATGAGTCAAGAATGACCCGGATCGGCCGACTATTTCCAGCGGGACGGTGGACGGGGCAGCCACGAGCACCTACAACCTGCTACTTGCAACCTGCAACCTACCGAGACACTTGCTAGAGGCGCTGCTATATTATAGCTTTAGGTATGTAAATATTCATTATTTCTATTGAAAATCTCTTTAAAATGAAAAAAAATCAGTAGGCACTGCTAACGCCATCTACCGGTTTACAACATTTAATTACACTGATACAATTTTATTATATCCTAGCTAGTAAATAATTAACTTGTTTTAGGGTTCTGTACCCAAAGGGTAAAAACAGGACCCTATTACTGTTTTAAACGTATAAATACTAAAATAAAAGATGCCTAATTCCTCACAGTTCGTACAACATACATTCTCGGGCAATGATGGGCTGTGTTGTGTACCGTTGTTCCTAGAATATAAAACACTGTCTTCGATGCAATTTTGTAAGAAACAAAGCTCAGAATTGAATGAGGCAACTGATTGTAATCTGAAATCAAAATGTATCGTACAAAAGGCACATGAACAATTTAAATCTATCTCGGGGTGTTCCTCCTAATATAAGGTTGACAGATACACAGATTTATACCACTCCTTTCTGAACCAGCAAAGTGGTTTTTCTAAATTATGTCGATCCTTAGAAGTCTGAAACGCTAAAGCTTAGTTAAGAACATGATCCGGAATGACTGTCTAATACAAAAACTTTTTTTTACCAAGTACCAATTTCAGCTGATTCTTTAGGTAAAGTTGCAATTGACAGACTCAATTCAATGTATAACCTTATCCGGGGCTGTGGAGGGTAAAAATTAACAAAGATCATAAAAATCGGTCCAGCTTTTCTTATACTTTGCATTTCTTATTATTATCTTGTTTGTTTTCCTTGAAATAACGCATAAAATCGCAAAAATAAATATTTTTATAATAAATATATTAAAATTTAAAACAGCGCCATCTGTGTTTTTTTTCTGGTATTCAATATACTAACATTTAGTAGTGACATCTAGCAGATTATATGGAAACAAATTGCAACGCCATAGCTTCTACCCTTTACACACTGCGTACTAGTTCCATGCATCCATCACAGATGGCGTTGATTTAAATTTTTAGTGGTGTTAATTTAGTTGACGAAGGTTCTTGGTTCGTGAAGTAGTTTTAATATAATCCGCTAGATGTGTTTACGTAATGGTTCTAACAATATTCACAGATGGCAAAGTTTTCAATTTTAAAATGAATTGTAGAATTATTAGATTTGAATTTCAATATTTATAACATTTAACTTACAAAACATACGGAAACCATATTTTGGTATTTGATTAATTCTTCTTTTGCCTTCATTTTAGTAGTTTTGTGTACACAATTAGTTAACTTTTACAACACAAAAACAATAAAATTTAAAACTACTCTTTATAAACAGACATTTTCTTGTTACGACTAAACGGGATGTATTTTTGAACATTTGTTTTTCTTGTATTGATTTTATTGTTAGTAATCTGCACTTCATATTAGTAATATCGGCAAAAAGTACTAGGTAGAAAATCGCCAATGCATTGCATCAAATCGAGAGACGTGGGAAATGTAGTGTTTAGACAAATCTATTTGAAGATAAAGATTTTAGTTTTATTTACACGTGTTTAACCAAGAGGGAAAAAGAGGGGTGTAATGAAGGTGTCTGTTTGCCTGTGGCTTCAGAGCTCACGATCGGATGTACCGATTTAGATATTATAATTTTTGTATGTCTTTTTTGACTCGAAACGCCGCAGCTGATTATATAAGTTGCCTTTTGTAAAAGTTATAGCAAGAGACGTTCGGGTGTAACATTTTTGCGTCACGTAACAAATTGAATACAAAATTACCTACCTACATTGTTTTTTAGGATTCCGTACCCTAAATGTAAAAACGGGACCCTGTTCCTGAGACTCCGCTGTCTGTCCGTCTGTCACCAGGCTGTATCTCATAATTTTACTGATATTTTAGTATTTGTTACTTAAAATGTCGTATTATTTTGATGTCCATTTTGTCATCGGTTTTCGTGCCGTTGTTTAGAAGCAATATAAGCGAATAAAACCGAAAATAAAATGAATTATATGTAAATGCCGTATTGTTTTAATGTCCAGATAGCTGTTTGGTCCGAGCCCCGGCAACGTCAGCTGAAGTCTTCTTCGTTATGAGCTATCGAAAATGAAAAGTTTCATCACTCATTATATTTCTTTCTAAGGTGAGCTAATGTTCTAAGTTAATTTCAAATGTATCCATAAGACTTCAAAAGTTAGATTTTATTAAATAGACTTCCTGAAAATTGGAGGAGGAGGAATTCTTAATTCGTGGCATAATTTAGGGTTTTGTATCCTAAAGGTCGTTTTACCTTATTACTAACCCCTGTATTTATAGATAATTCGAGTAATTTGGCTAAGTAATGCATTTGTCTCGTTCTTGTCAGTGGTTTTTAACTTCTGTGAAAATGTGACAGATTTTACTTAGCTGTAGTAAAATACTCTTTTCTCTATAAATACAATAAAATAAAGTTTTTAGTTTAGTTTTATTTTAATAAGTTTTAGTTTTAATTTAGTTTTTAATTTGAATTATGTTTTATAAGTGTTTTTTGATTGATTAAACTATAAATACAGGGCTAGGTAAATTGTTATTAATATTTGTTTACAAATTAGTCGAAGATTGTTTGACTGATTGAGATGATTCTTTGTTTATTTTTGGAAAATATTTTTAAGTAGGCTACATTGAAGTTTTTGACATCACTAGTTTTAATTTTTTTGTTATTGATTAGGGTAACAAAATGTTTTCGAAAATAATTGTTACTTTAATTTCTTTTTTTGCATCCGAATTGTTAACCTTCTCCATTTTTGGAAGTCTGTTAATTAGGTATCGGTCGGGATATTTATTTTTATTTAAGTAGATATCTATCTAATATTTTCATGGTATGCTAGCTGATACCTACGGATTCACCCGCGTAAAGCTCATAACTGGGTAACTTTGTTGTTCTTGGACTTAAGCTATCTAAGTCGTTCAAGTTTCGTTGCAATCGTTTTAGTAGTTTTAAAGTTCCTTTTGTAACTATTTGAAATATCTTCTTTAGTAAGTTTATATTTTTCTGATTTCGTAGGTTTAAGCTGTGCGTTGGTAGTCAGTTTAGATACTGATTAAAAATGTGTGTGCAACCTATAGATCATTCCTCTTATTAATAACGATGGTTAAGTCTTGAATAATACCTACAATAAATAATTTATTTCTGTTAATGTTTTGAGTTTCGTAGTCAAGAAGAAACTCAATTTTTGTAAGATGGTACCTTCTGTTAATTTTGAAAATTCGCTTTACGGAAAGTCGTAATCATTGCGTAGTTATTCATTATTATGCAGCGTCTATGTTACTCTCTTATTTATAAACAATGACTATGTAAGTAGGTATACCCATTAATGAGATGAAGAACTAACTAACTACGAAGTTATTGATCTAAAGAAGTATGTTTTGTTTCTTCCATTGCAGTAAAATAACTATAGGTAGGTATTTGTAACATGCTTGTAACCTATGAAGTTTAAAAGTTAAGTATACCTGCTTAAACGTTGATTAACTATTCATGTTTTATTCATCATTTGAAAGTAATATCGTCATTTAGGGTTCGATATAAGCCTTGGTTATTGATTATTTTTTGACTTTGTCATAAACTTAAGGTGCAAGTGTTAGGTACCACCCATATAATGTAGGTAGCCGTCATCTAGTCACCATATCACAAGCTTAAGCTTACTGTGGGATGTTTACTGATATTTTTTAATGTAGATAGCTTAGGTAAGTAGGTACTTGTATGGAAGTGGTTTACGTCTAACATTTTTAAATAGATCTTCTTCAAATTATTTTGTTGAAATAACTATGTTTTCACTTCGGCACATTCAGCGCGTGTCGATTCCCGTTGCTAAGGTTTTCATTAGTTACGTATATTTTTTAATAATGAGCTTTCTCGGTAGGTGCTTATAAGTTTTAGAAAGTCCATTTTAAGTTTTTTGAATGTGCTATTTTCTAATGAGTTTTCTAATTATTTTCAAACATGTTGTTGTCTTAAATATATCTTCCGACTATAATGTTGCTAATGAGGCTTTGATTAGTGGTTTCATTGATTGACTTCTTGGTATCTACATGTTTTGAAATTATTTGTTTTGATGTTAAAAGTTAAATTACTTAGGTATTATGTTCTTTAATGGGAACTGTTTGTTTAGAAGGTTGTATTTTTAACTTGACTGAGATCGTAAAGTTTTGCAACTGATTATTTTTTTGTAGCAAATTATTAAATTCTTTATTTTGAGTTTTTAAACACATAGGTACTTGAGACTAATTGTTTGATTTAATATTATTAACCTACCTAGGTTATAGGACGTAATGTTTTGTCAAATTAATAATGCCTACTATAGAGAAGAATTTAGTAAATTTATACAATATCTACTGAAGTAACTTAGGTAGGTATTAATCTGTGAATGTAACCTGTTGATGCGGATTTATTTGATTTCATGTTGAATTACCTACTAGTGTCCTGCGGTTTCACTTTCATATCCCGCTGGAATATCGGGATAAATGGTAGTCTATATGTTACTCTAGATGTCCAGCTATTTACATATGAAATTTCATTGCAATTGGTCTAGTAGGTTTTACATGAGAGAGCGACAATTACTCTCGCCTTAACTATGTTAGAGGATAACACTTGGAACTTCTTTGAACAATTTTTTGAAGCTTAATAGATTATTTTCGTTTTTTCCAGAAATTATTATCCGATTTTTGTCGGATCGGCTTCGACGGACATCGGCTCGTAGAGGACGATATTTCGAGACAGTTTGAGACCTGAGTTTCGGGCGCTTGGGAGTTTTTCGAAAATAATACGGTAAATAAATTTTAGAAAACTTTGGATTTGATTTGACTGTATTTGTGTGGAATCCGATATACATATTCGAGTCCAATTTTTTTTCTCACTTATTAACTAAAGTAGATATCGTATTGGTATATGTTCCAATAGTCGCCCAGCCGTCGAACTTAGCTACATCAGGTCGGAAGAACCTCGGCTTTTAACGTAGCAAAAAATACAATTAAGTTATAAATCAAAATATTAAAATAATAAAGATTTTCTTGTCCTTGTTGCTTCGGTGAGCGCTCTCACCGAAGCAACGGGGACTTAGGAGGTCGGTGCGGTCGGTTTGAACACGTGCACCACTACCCTCCCTCCGGTCCGAATGTACCTCAGTTCGATGTCGGGGCTCGGAATAGTCTGTAGACGACTTACGTTCCTGGCGGGGTGTTGTGCTCGGTAGAGCAGCGTCGTGCTGCGATCTGTTGAGACTCAGCCCGTAGCCAGGTGATTCGTCCGAGGACGATGTTTTATTTACTGACATGTACCTACATGAATCTTTCTTTAGTCTTGTGCTATGGTGGCAAGAGTGAATGTTTCTTTTTATATAGCAGAGAGACGGGCCACGAATGTTTCTTTTGGTCTTGTGTTATGGCACCACTTTTGCTTCATCTATACCATGGAGCATGAATGTTTCTTTTAGTCTTGTGTTATGGGACTCGTGAATGTTTCTTTTTATATACTATAGAGATAGGCTACGAATGTTTCTTTTGGTCTTGTGTTATGGCACTTAGAATTTTTCTTCATCTGTACTATAGAGCATGAATGTTTCTTTTTAACAAATTTGGCAGGATTTTTCTTATAATTTTTCTATTTTTTGGTAGATATTGATAATTTTACAGTATTTTTTTTTTAATACAACGTAAATTATCTGTTTTTTCCATTTTTTCTTATTAGTTATACTTATTAAGTTATTTTTAGGTTTTTTTCTGTATTTTTTTTAAATTATGAGTTATTTTACTTTTTTTTCTTATTATTGAATTATTTTTACATTTTTTTCCAATTTTTTTTCTTATTATTCAGTTATTTTCAAGTTTTTTTTTTTTTTCAATTACTTCTGAACTTGGGTGTCTTTTTTCACATAAAATGTATGAACATTAGCTATTATTTTATTTACTTACTACTTTATTTCTTAACTACAAAATCCTAAAGTTGTTTTTATTTTGTTTCAGGTAAGTTTTACAACTACAAAACTGTATGTCAATCCAATCATCTTCCAGGTACCTAATCTAATATAATTTTTCTCTTAAATTAAAAACTGTTATTATCTACTGAGAATGTGTTAAGTACTTATAGGTATCGAAAAAAATACGATAAAAACACTCACTTTATCGAAATTTTATCACAGCAATGACATAATTATATCATCTATACTTAACGTATAAAATCAGTAAAATTACCTACAAAATTGAACTAGTAGGTAGGGGTATTATTGCATTTAATATTCTTATCAAATTCATCGTAAACTATTAAAACATTTTTTTTTTGCATTAATTTTCTGTCAAAAATATTTTATTCATTAAATTTAAATTAGTTTGTGTGATAGGTAGGTATGTACGGTATTTAAAAATATAAAACCAATAAAATTTGACTTATTTGGATGGTTTTTGTTGTTGGTTTTTGTTGCATCTGTCTTAACATGTGATATGATTCTTAATTTTGACAGTAGATGAGGGAAAACTATTTTAAATGTCTCTAATTTTGTTTATTTTCTTGTAAAAATGTATTCTATACCTAGATAGGTTCTGCGCCTGTCGACTCACGCTGCTAAGGTATCGATTAGTTGCATATTTATTTAGGTACGAGTCGAACCTTGGCTGCATATTTTGTCTGATTTGTATGAATATCTAAAGCTTGCAGTGAAATTATTGGAATGATGAAATTTGTGACGAAAGTTCTGTTCGGTTATTTCAGTTTAGTTTTGATTTTCCATTTTTTTTTTCAATATTTTTGTTGGGTTAGGTTTTGTTTTTTGGTAGGTTAGTTTTAAGTTTGTTGTTAGTTAGGTTAAACTAACAAATTGGAATGTAACAAATTCGCAAGTGACAAATTCAAACCTAACAAAGTAATCCCTTGTTTTTGTTTGGTTACGTTAGGTTAGGTTTCAAATTTTGGTAATTTAGGTTTGAAATGTTGCGTTTTTGAAATGTTTGAATTTTAGAAAATTCAAGTTAGGTTAGGTTTTAAATTTAGAAAAATTTAGACTGTTTGGTAGGTGAAGTTAGGTGAAGTGTAATGTTGTTCGGTTACGTCAAGTTTGGTTTCAAAATTTATTACTTACTTAGTTTGATTTTGATAGCTCTCTCTCTCTCTCTCTCTCTCTCTCTCTCTCTCTCTCTCTCTCTCTCTCTATCTATCTCTCACACACACACACACACTCACACACACACACACTCACACACACACACACACTCACACACACACACTCACACACACACACACTCACACTCACACACACACACACACACACACACACACACACACACACAGGTAATATGAAAGGTAGATTTAAAATAATTTTAATTGATAAAATAAGGTTAGTTCTGATTTTTTTTTGTTTTGGTAGGTTAGGTTAGGGTTGAATTTGTTGATTTTGTTAGGTTCAATTACGTTAGGTTTGAATTTGTTAGGTTTGGTTAGGTTTCAAATTTTGTTAGGTTAGGTTTTAGTTTTAAATATTGTTAGGTTGGTTAGGTTAGGTTAGCCTTCTATTAATGTTAGGTTACGTTGGGTTTCGATTGTTGTTAGGTTAGGTTCGGTTCGGTTCGGTTCGGTTAGGTTAGGTTACGTTAGGTTAGGTCACAACACAACCATCATAAAACAACAACAAGGGTAACGTAACCCTATACTTACAAATTTCATTATCTTTACATTACGTATAAAATTACTCGCAACTAAGCATAGTACTTCGACTACTCTAATTCGTCCAATGAAAAATCTACTAGCTAGCTATAGGTAATAATTATGATAGGTACCTACCTACATTCAATATTTAAAATAAACGACCCAATATTTATCGATATTTGTAGCATTCAAAAAATGTTAGCGTGCTGAGTTACCTATTACTGAAACACGGTTCATATGACTCTAAAAATAGCACTTTAAAGCTTAATAATTCGAAAACGGAACCCTAAAATGAAAAATGGTTTTACAAAACTCGTAATGATTTCAAAAGACCTATCTAACGATACCCCACACGAGGGTGGTATACGAGAAATAAAAAATCATCCCCCATTTGACATGTCAATAATGTCAATGTTAATTATTCATATCAATTTCTTTAATAAGGCAGGTACACAAATTCATCGCTACAAAAGCTACCAACGAAATTCCATCCAAGTAACGAAACATAGATAAAATCAAAATGACAGTGGTTCTATAAATAGTGTATACATAGGTACCTATATATACCTATATATAGATTGTATTGGCCATAACTAGGTCATTACTATCGAGGATAATATTTTTTAACAGTTTACTACGTAAAACAACATTTTTCAAAATTTTCAAAAAATGTTCTAATTTTCAAAAGTTGTAGAACAAAAGTTGTTCGCCTAGATGTCTAGAACAACCCCCTTTCGTTTTGTGTCACACTCACGTAAACACCCTGTATAGTATTTTTTTTGTATGAAAACGGTTAATTTATAAATCACTATAAAAATCTGAACAAAAAAGTCATAATTATATTGATATAGATAGGTAAGGTATATTAGCTTTTTTTTTTTTTTTTAATTATTCCCTTTTTTTTTTTTTTAATAATTATTATGCACTTTTTTTTATCGTCACCTCGTAGGTGAAAGGGGGTAACTCTAAAAAGACGAAAAACAAAAAAGTTAATTTTTTGACCTTTTTTTTTTATTTTCGAATTTTATTACCTACTTTTTTTTTTTTAATTGATTATTATGCACTTTTTATATCGTCCCCTCGTCGCAATGAATTATAATGGAAAAAAAAAGATTTTTCTTAATTTTGATTATTTTTTCGTTATTATTACTAGGTACTTTCTTTTTTAATTAATAACCTTTTGTTTTCTGTATCGACGTCTCGTAGGTGAAAGGGGGTGGTAACTCTTAAAAGACGAAAAACAAAAATTTAATTTTTTGAACCGAAAAAAAGTTTTTTCTCCATTTTTTATTTTTTATTATTATTCCTTTTTTAATTAATACCTATTGTTTTGCCGTATCGACGTCTCTCAGGTGAAAGGGGGTAACTCTGAAAAGACGAAAAATTTTAAAGTTTTTTTTTTTCGTCTTTTCTCGTTTCCGACCGTTTCTAAAGGTAGATATAAACAACTATCGCAAGAAAATGTTCGACTACATCGAACCGCTCATCGGCAAAACGCAAGTTTTGACCAGAGAGAAGTTTGTATGGCGATAAACGTTCGCGGCGCAACCAACAGACTGTGTCGATAGCGCGCTTTTCGAGCGCGTGTGTAGTACTCAGTACGGCGGTGGCGAAGCGTTCGAAAATTATTCGTTTAACGAATATAACAATAATAAAAGTTTATTTGTAGTGATAAAATATCGATAAAGTGCGTCTTCTTTCACCGTATGTTTAGCGATGTACAACGAAACGAGAACGCGAATACTCTATCGTTATAATGTACCGGGGAACGTCTCTGCGTCGATGGACTACACAAATTCTCAATTTGTGCGTTTCTCTTCGTTTAGATACGTTACCTTTGAAAAACATATATCTCGTCTGAAACTATAAAGTTACCTATGGTTTAACGCTCTCTCAGTACCGGGCGTAATCGTTCGAGTTTTACAACAAATGAAAGAAATCGAATTTAATTCGTGAAGCAGTTTTGTTCGAACGTTCAACGATAGGCTCTCGAGCCGCGTAAATCGTCGTTTAAAGCTCGGTTTCATATCGAGCTTTACGAACTTGTTTTATTAACACACAACAAAGATCACCTCTGCGACGTGTCTTAACAGACACTCGCAGAGGTATATCGATGGAGTGTTTAATACACACACTATAGCGATATATACTATTTAAATAGTATGTTTAGCTCCCTGGTTGATCCTGCCAGTAGTTATATGCTTGTCTCAAAGATTAAGCCATGCATGTCTCAGTGCAAGCCGTATTAAGGCGATACCGCGAATGGCTCAATATATCAGTTTTGGTTCCTTAGATCTTACTCAGTTACTTGGATAACTGTGGTAATTCTAGAGCTAATACATGCAATCAGAACTCCGACCAGTGATGGGACGAGTGCTTTTATTAGATCAAAACCAATCGACGGAGGGCCTCGCGTCCGATGTCGTTAACTTTGATGAATCTGGATAACTTTTGCCGATCGCATGGTCCAGTACCGGCGACGCATCTTTCAAATGTCTGCCTTATCAACTTTCGATGGTAGTTTCTGCGACTACCATGGTTGTCACGGGTAACGGGGAATCAGGGTTCGATTCCGGAGAGGGAGCCTGAGAAACGGCTACCACATCCAAGGAAGGCAGCAGGCGCGCAAATTACCCACTCCCGGCACGGGGAGGTAGTGACGAAAAATAACGATACGGGACTCTTACGAGGCCTCGTAATCGGAATGAGTACACTTTAAATATTTTAACGAGGAACAATTGGAGGGCAAGTCTGGTGCCAGCAGCCGCGATAATTCCAGCTCCAATAGCGTATACTAAAATTGTTGCGGTTAAAAAGCTCGTAGTTGCATTTGTGCTGTGCGCTGTCGGTGCACCGCATCCGCGGTGATACTGACACGTTTGCGGAGCATATCGTCGGTGAGCCGGCGGTAACACGTCGGTTCAATATCAAAATCCTATCGCGGTGCTCTTCAGTGAGTGTCGAGGTGGGCCGACAATTTTACTTTGAACAAATTAGAGTGCTCAAAGCGGGCTCAAAATGCTGCTTGAATATTTCGTGCATGGAATAATAGAATATGATCTCGGTTCTATTTTGTTGGTTTTCAGAACTCCGAGGTAATGATTAATAGGGATAACTGGGGGCATTCGTATTGCGACGTTAGAGGTGAAATTCTTGGATCGTCGCAAGACGAACATCAGCGAAAGCATTTGCCAAAGGTGTTTTCATCAATCAAGAACGAAAGTTAGAGGTTCGAAGGCGATTAGATACCGCCCTAGTTCTAACCGTAAATATGTCATCTAGCGATCCGCCGACGTTACTACAATGGCTCGGCGGGCAGCTTCCGGGAAACCAAAGATTTTGGACTCCGGGGGGAGTATGGTTGCAAAGCTGAAACTTAAAGGAATTGACGGAAGGGCACCACCAGGAGTGGAGCCTGCGGCTTAATTTGACTCAACACGGGAAATCTCACCAGGCCCGGACACCGGAAGGATTGACAGATTAACAGCTCTTTCTTGATTCGGTGGGTGGTGGTGCATGGCCGTTCTTAGTTGGTGGAGCGATTTGTCTGGTTAATTCCGGTAACGAACGAGACTCTAGCCTGCTAAATAGGCGTTGTCATTTCGGTGTGCTTGACTTCGGTCTCGCAACTCACTGGCAACGTATTAAAATTCTTCTTAGAGGGACCGGCGGCTTCGAGCCGCACGAGATTGAGCAATAACAGGTCTGTGATGCCCTTAGATGTCCTGGGCCGCACGCGCGCTACACTGAAGGAATCAGCATGTTCTCCCTGGCCTAGAGGCCCGGGCAACCCGTTGAAACTCCTTCGTGCTGGGGATTGGGGTTTGCAATTATCCCCCATAAACGAGGAATTCCTAGTAAGCGCGAGTCATAAGCTCGCGTTGATTACGTCCCTGCCCTTTGTACACACCGCCCGTCGCTACTACCGATTGAATGATTTAGTGAGGTCTTCGGACCGACACGCGGTGGCTTCACGGCCCTCGGCGTTGCTGGGAAGTTGACCAAACTTGATCATTTAGAGGAAGTAAAAGTCGTAACAAGGTTTCCGTAGGGGAACCTGCGGAAGGATCATTAACGTATGAAGAGAGAGATTTGATAAAGATTTCTTTTTTTTACATTACATGTCCAATAGACCTCATCGTCGCTTTCCATAGTCTTAAAACATAAGGGGATCTTTCGACTTCGTGTTAATTCATGGATGTCGATAGACGGAGTATACCGATCGTGGTTATGACAGGCTTAAAATCCTAGCCTCGAGTCACCGATCGGTTCGTACGTCTTCGAGTATGTCCCCGTGTCCGTGTGACTTGGAAAGTGTCGTCAATTTAAAACACGGCCACGAAACTCTCGAAAGAAACTAACATATTTTAAGGTTTAGATACGGCATCTGTCCATTAATTTGTTGATAAGATGTCCTTCTAATATCACACTCTGGTTTTGATTATTTTTATGTTTTGTAAATTATATACAAACCATTACCCTGGACGGTGGATCACTTGGCTCGCGGGTCGATGAAGAACGCAGTTAACTGCGCGTCATAGTGTGAACTGCAGGACACATTTGAACATCGACATTTCGAACGCACATTGCGGTCCGTGGAGACACATCCAGGACCACTCCTGTCTGAGGGCCGGCTGCATAATACAAAAGCCACACTGCGTTACGCAAGTATCGCATTTGACGGTTCATATTTTTATTTTTTACTAAATAACATATGTCCGTTTAAATATTAGTATTGTCGTAATGTTTCGTATTTTTATACATGTATATGATACTTACGTTACGCAGCTTACGAATAGTAGTTTGCGTTAAGCGTTGTGTATGTAATACGTGTTTTTCATACGTCTACTTTACACAGTAGGCGGACTCGACGTCCGAAGGGCGCATCGACGCCGGTATCGCGTGTCAAAACCGATCACCGACGTCGGAGCGTCGACGGATATCGTGTCTGCCTCTCATTTATAACGTTGGCCTCAGATCAGGGAGGATTACCCGCCGAATTTAAGCATATTAGTAAGCGGAGGAAAAGAAACTAACTAGGATTTCCTTAGTAGCGGCGAGCGAACAGGAAATAGCCCAGCACTGAATCCCGTCGTTGTAACGGCGGCGGGAGATGTGGTGTTCGGGAGGTTCCGCTTTCTCGTCGTCGTTTTCGCCTGTCCAAGTTCGTCTTGAACGGGGCCGTTTTCCCGTAGAGGGTGCCAGGCCCGTAGCGACGGCGAACGGTGGCGAGAGGGACTCTCCTCAGAGTCGGGTTGCTTGAGAGTGCAGCCCTAAGTGGGTGGTAAACTCCATCTAAGGCTAAATATTACCGCGAGACCGATAGCGAACAAGTACCGTGAGGGAAAGTTGAAAAGAACTTTGAAGAGAGAGTTAAACAGTACGTGAAACCGCTCAGGGGTAAACCTGCGAAACTCGAATGAACGAACGGAGAGATTCATCGTCTTTTTCGGGCGTACGAGCGTCGCTTCGATGATGTCGCCTTCGGGCGTGCGTCACGATCGACGTCCGTCTTACGTCCCGG
>OY292406.1:0-7500 GCA_958496205.1 Idaea biselata | reverse complement strand
TTTGTTAGGTTAGGTTAGGTTTCAAATTTTGGTAATTTAGGTTTGAAATGTTGCGAATTCAACTTAGGTTAGGTTTAAAATGTTGTAAATTCAAGTTTGGTTATGTTTGAAATTTAGAAAATTCAAGTTAGGTTAGGTTTTAAATTTAGAAAAATTTAGACTGTTTGGTAGGTGAAGTTAGGTGAAGTGTAATGTTGTTCGGTTACGTCAAGTTTGGTTTCAAAATTTATCTGTAATTTCTGCCCATATGCCTAATACATTTCCTGAACATATGTGTAAAAGTACGGAGGCATGTTATCCTCATGATTGTATGTATACCACTAGATCGAGTATCACTCGGCTGGACGGCGTTACTCGGCGCCATATTGCTGCTAACGCTCGCAGACCGCGAGGACTTAGAGCCGATCCTACATCGAGTTGAATGGTCCACGCTACTGTTCTTCGCAGCGTTGTTTGTGCTGATGGAAGTAAGTCTTATTTATTGAGATGCTGACCCGGCGAACTTTGTTCTACCTTAGAGGCAAAAAAAAGAAAAAGATTTCTGCCTATCTGTAACAGACAGATTACATTAATTCATTACAGATTAACAGATTAATAATATCTGTGATTCCTACCCCTATATATCTGTGAATTGTGCTCATGTTATTGTAACTCTTGCCCATATATCTGTGTTTCTGTGTATCTGTGGTTGCTAATAAAGTATTAAAATAACCTTAATCAAATTCAGTTGAAACGGTACATTATATCAGTCACATCAAAAAGACCCGCTGCACGTTCAAACCAATATTCAAAAGCATTTTATGGTTAATTATTGCATGTATATTCATTTTAAAGTTGCCATGCTCGAATGGGCATCATGTTGAATCATAATTTTATCTGTAACACCATTATCTACACATGATTTGCAATAAATAGACTTGAAACTTGATTCCTGCCTATATTTCTGTTATTCTTACACATACGTATATCTGTGACACCTGCCTATATATCTGCAATTCCTTCTCATATGTCTATGTTTCCTGCCCATGTTATTGTAACACCTGCCTATATAATTGTGCTTATTGCCCATAGATATTCTGCCCATAATATCTGTATCATTTTATTATATATAATTTAATTTATATTTATCTATATTTCAGGCACTATCAAAACTGGGTCTGATAGAATTCATAGGCGACATTACAGAGACTGTTATTATGTCTGTGGATGAAGGGTACAGGCTTGCAGTCGCCATATTACTAATGTTATGGGTAAGTTCTTTCATCTGGGCATGGGCTACTAAAGCTGGGTTTCTATATTAAAATACGATTTACTTGTAAAATATTTCTACAAAATACGAACGATATTTCTTATATTTATTGCTCAAGGCATTCTACTAAGAATATTTTACAGTCAAAGATGCATCATCAAAATTCTGTGGCGCATTGGTTAACTCACTCGACGGGCAAGCGAAGGGCGCAAATTCAAATCCTGTCACGGGGAATTTTTTCCCTGATTATATATTTCTCCTTGTATTTTTTATAAACGTTATTACTTAGTGTTTACCACACTAAGTAATAATGCTTTTTTGAAAAAATGCTTTCAAAACTTTAGTACCCGGCGGGACTGCGGCGGCGGGCCGAAACGGAATACCAGTACTCGCGGGTTCTAGTCCCGCCGGGTACGAAAGTTTTTGAAAGCATTTTTTCAAAAAAAGCTTATATTTTTTTTTAAAAACGATAGGACACAGTAATAAGTACCTACCCATAGTCTGCAACTGGGCGTGTAGCCCCGGCATCAAATAATATAGCTACTCTATCTCTTCCTGTGGGTGTCGTAAAAGGTTCGGGAGAGACTGGCGAACCTGGAACCATCATACCTATTGCAAATAGATTTAGCTATTACGGTCGGCCGCCTACTTCTCCCCCTCCTCTTTGGGACATAGCAGTTTACCCGCCATCGCGCAATAAGAACTCCAAGTTCGCTAGTCTCCCCCAGAACTCCTCAGTCACTTTTCAAGCGGGCAGAGAAGGGGCATGTTTATAACTCTTTCAAGCCACTCACGGGCAGAACTGGGGCGCGTTTATAACTCTTTCAAGCCACTCACGGGCAGAAATGGGGCACGTTTATAACTCTTTCAAGCCACTCACAGGAAGAAATAGGACAAGCCTATAATTCATATTTTCCCCCCAGGTGTCGGGAGTAACCTCTGCCTTCGTGGACAATATACCTCTGACCACCATGATGGTCCGCATCGTGACGTCACTCGGTACCAACCCCGCACTCAATCTGCCGATGGCGCCCCTTATATGGGCCTTGTCTTTCGGAGCCTGTTTAGGAGGTAAATATACCATCATCATCATCATTTCAGCTGTAAGAAGTCCACTGCTGAACATAAGCCTCCCTCATAGATCTCCAGATGCTTAGGTTATAAGCGGCCTGCATCCACCGTGCACCCGCGGCCTTAACCAAGTCGTCCGTCCATCTCGTTGGTGGACGTCCAACGCTGCGCCATACATGCAGTCCAAATATACCATACATGCAGTGTATTTCAGGGATGGTAATTTCAGAAAAAAAAACATTGTTATTTGAGATTCAACATTTTGGGAATTCAAAATTCTGAGGGATGGTAACATAAACAGAAAAGACATTGTTTTTTGGGATTCAACTTTAAGCTATAGGTTTCCTTACGATGTTTTCCTTCACCGTAAGAGCGATGTTAATAGCGCACTTATATTTCCTTACGGATTGACCTTAGGTTTGATCTGAATGTCAAAATGTACTGATCTACATAAAGTACGTATTTAAAAAACAACTTTTCCCGAAATGACTGATTTTCTATAGGTCTTCATTATTAAATGACGGAAATCCGTAAAGTTTTACTGGTTAATTATGGACCCACCACCAGAGCTATAAATTGGCGGAATTCGATCGATTCTATTGTCTTTGCTGTGTGCTTACCGCAACAACGCAATACCGCACCTGTGTGGGAATGGCTTATCAAACACCCCATTACTTGACATTTTTCTTATTATATTTTCCAGGGAACGGAACCCTAATCGGCGCGAGCGCGAACGTGGTCTGCGCAGGAGTCGCGGAACAACACGGGTACAAGTTCTCCTTCATAGAGTTCTTTAAGATAGGGTTCCCGATAATGATAGGCCACCTTATAGTGGCCAGTGGCTACCTACTCCTTTGTCATTGTGTTTTTACTTGGCATTAGAGGTGAGTATCTGTCGTAGTATATGCTATGCGTGCTATGTCGCAGTATATGCGTGTTACATCGTAATATGGTAAATTATGCATCTTACGCGTGCTACATTGTAGTATATTATGCTACATCTTCGTAGTACATCCGTCCTGTATCGTAGTATATTTTGCTACGTTGTAGCCTGTAACATATGCGTGCTATAGATAGATAGATAGATATATAGAACGCTATATCGTAGCATATACGTGTTATTTAGTAGCATATGCTTGCTATATAGCAGCATATGCGTGCTACATTATAGTATATTTTTCGACATCAAGTTAGCATATCCGTACTATATCGTAGTATATTATGATACATCGTAGTATAATGCATTTTAGTATATTATACTACATCGTCGTACATCATAGTATTGTAGCATAAACGTGCTACATAGGAATATGTTATGCTACATCATCGTAGCATATCGGTGCTACATCATAGTATATTAGCTAACGTTTAGGCATATCCGTAGGTACTACATCATAGTATATTAAACTACATCGTTGCATATGCGGGCGGCATTTCAGTTTTATTTTTTGTTTTGGTGATAAAAGTAAAACAGAGAAAAGTAAAATAATAAGACAATATATGCCGACAGTCTTAAGTAAAACGAGATGAAATTGTAAGAAGTAGGCAGACTGACAAGAACTTCTTTAAGAGGACAGTCTCCGTTCTCTTTCTCCATACAAACGTAGTCGACATTTTCCTCCCTGGATAAGGACATAAGAGCCAATATGTTTATGCCATAATACCTATATCTCTCATGACTATGCATCTACCTTTTGATTTTTTCATTTTCTAATTACAATAGTAATAAAAAAATTAAAAATTAAAAGGTCGTAGTCATGACAGATATAGGTTTTATGGCATAAACATATTTGCTCGACTACGTTTGTATGGAGAAAGAGAATGGAGATTGGAGACTGTCCTCTTAATATTTCTTATGTTTTTATTGCTTAAGGCATTTTTACTAGAAATATTTTACAAGTAAAAATACATTATCAAAAATCCTCCTATGACAGGATTCGAACCTGTGCCCCTAGCTTGCCCCGTGCGCGTGGGTTCCCGTGTGGCACAGTAATAGCGCACTCGCCCGGCAAGCGAGGGGCACAGGTTCGAATCCTGTCATGGGAGGATTTTTGATAATTTATTTTCCTTGTAAAATATTTCTAATAAGAGTTTTTTTTTTAATTTGAATAAAGATGCAACAATTTTTATCGCAAAAGGACATAAAAGGACATCAACATAAGTTCAAAAAGGGCAAAGGTAGTAAAATGACCAACTATCAAAAGGCCTTCCATTTTTAGGGTTCCGTACCTAAAGGTAAAAACGGGACCCTATTACTGAGACTTCGCTGTCTGTCTGTCTGTCTGTCTGTCTGTCTGTCTGTCCGTCTGTCCGTCCGTCCGTCCGTCCGTCTGTCCGTCTGTCTCCAGGCTGTATCTCATGAACCGTAATAGCTAGAAGGTTGAAATTTTTTTTTTAACTTAAGCAGCCAAGACTGTCTTTTTAGAGTCGAAAATAAATTGTGAGATTTTTATAGCTTTAAGAATAACTTAAGGATTGTGATTTTATTTTAAAACTTCCAACACCCCACGGTTTCACCCGTTTCCCGGGGAATTTTGGGATAAAAGTAGCCTACGTGTTATTCCAAGTCTCCAGCTGTCTACATACCGAGTTTCATCGCAATCGGTTCGTCGGTATTTGTGTGAAGGACCAAGAAACACACTCATAAATGTTCACCTTTATAATATTAGTAGAATAGTATGATTTTGAAGTTTCTGTATAAAATCTGGAATGTTACATTACAAATTATTATAATTATTACAAACAAATTAATTATTATTATGTCACGACAACGTGTATGACACGCTTTATATGTCTGTACATACAGGGTTAGTTGTTTTATCTAAGTACATACATTATTTTTATCTATATAAGACATTTTTTTATCTACATAGGTACATATTTTTAAATATTTCATACATGTTTTTATCATAGTTAAATAGTTAACATAGTTTTTTTAACTACATATATTTTTTATCTACGAAATTTTATATTTCAAATATTATGTTTTTATCTACAAACGTTTTTGTACCTTCAATCTTCATACATTATTTTATTGCTACATTTTTTTTTTATCTAAATACATTTTTTTATCTACATATATTTTTAAAAAAGCGCGCATGCATGCATACTTCCCTACACCTACCGTTACAGTGCGCGCACAATATGTTTTTAACTATTTACAATTTAACTTCTTATTTTTTATTTTACTTTCAAAATTTAAAATTCACAGAATTTATTTATTTATTTAAAAAAAAAACGAGGAGTGACCTCTTAACTTACATTTTCTTCGTCTATCTATATCTACGTCGAAAACATCACAATAAGCGCACTTTTAAGTAGTTATTCCTGGATGTTACAGACAGACTTGGAATTGTGATTTTATTCTTTAACAGTATTTTTAGTTGGTGTAAAATAAAATTGTTTTATTTCCTTATTTTATTTTGTTAACTTAGTTAGTAAATTAATACCTCTATGTATAAATTAAAGTGTTCTCGTAATTAAATAATTTTAACGGGTTTTCATTCGTATTTATTTGCTTTTTTACCGACTTTAAAAAAGGAGGTTTTTAATTCGATTGTGTGCGACTACTTTCATTTTTCTATGGATAAAATAAATAAATAAATATTGCACGACGTTGCACACAAAGCAATCTAGCCCCAAACTAAGCACTAGGCTTGTACTATGGGTACTAGACAACGGAAATACTACATATTATACTTTTTATTGTAAATACATACATATATATTCGCTGATTACTCGAAGACAGATTTTAAAAGGGTTGGGGCAAGGGTGGTCTCATAATGATGAGGATCTGACGAGTGATGAGCAGAATAGTGTCTCAGAAAGCAGTAAATTGCTTACCTTTGACCTTAGAAGGTCAAGGGCTGGGAATGGGGACTGGTAGACCAGTAGAAATCAGACTTTATGCTACTGGTTGCGGATTGATGGAGCACCTGGAACCACCTTCTCATCACAGAAAACCTTAATTGGTAACGTTATGAGGAAAGGATGGAAAGGAAGGATGCGCAAAAAAGTTTTCCAAATTCGAATCTGTCTTTTCCATACTTTTTTCTAAAGCAAGTCCTTTGAGAATGCGCCAACCGGAACCTCATTTTTTTTTTTGTTCATGGCATCGAACCACGAAGTCTTGTTGCACATCGGCCTATGTCGTATTTATTATTTATTTTCATTAATAAAGAATTAACGAAGATATTAATGTTAGAGTTAGTGCAAGCGGTACAAAATGCCGAATTGAGTTTTCTACCGGAAAAATACATCTAGCGTTTTCCTCGCTGTAGTGAGGTGAAAAATTGTGTGTTTTACTCGGCAGCAAAGTTTTTTGAAACCCTCGCAACGCTCAGCATTCTATATTTGAAGCTCTCCCTGTGCTCGTGGTTCAATCCTAGAATGCTTTGCTAGCTCAGGTTTCAATACAAGTAGGTACTCGGTGCAATAACCAACTTTGCAACCTTGCATAACAAATAACTATTTATTAATATCTTTCCCGTAATGGGTTCATGAACATTAAACGTTTCTTTTAACAACCTTTTTTTTTAGTTATATAAAATGACTTTTGAGATTGACCATTGTTCTTACTCCACGATAATTCTACAGCTTCACTCAAACATATAAGAAACAGATTGAAATGAGGTAAAGTAAATCAATAAATAATTTTAGTTCGTTAGCCTACTTTGTTAAGATTGTTTAGTGTCAAAATACCCACTTTAGATTACGAAATAACCTCTAGCCTCTAGCCCTTGACTTTCTCTTCGTTCAATATTACATACCACAAACTCAGTAGAATATTACTTACAGTCTTATAAACCAGTGTTTCTTTTTAAAACATGTTGTTTTTAAACAGACCTTTTTGGTGTTTACTTTTTCTGTGCTACATCGAAACGACAGAATTCAAACTCAAAAAAGTTTTAATATTAAGTCGGCATAACGTGCGGACTCCTTTGTCAAAAACCCTCTCGCAGACAAGTCCTAGAGAATGGCCGAAATGGGACCAAAAACCAGGATTTTTAACAGCAAAAGGAATTCTTCTCGAGGGATTTATGGGTGAATATTTTTTTAAATGGCTCAAAAAAGAGGACTTATTGGGTGAAATATGTCCGACGGAGGACAGATTTTTTGTCTACGCAAATACAGCTCAACGGACTATGGTTTCAGCTAAATCCTTTGTCAAAAAAGCCTAC
>OY292405.1:22823765-22882895 GCA_958496205.1 Idaea biselata | reverse complement strand
CGCTCGTCGCGTTGTCGTTACGGTATGAACCCTTAGCTTTATTTATTATGCTTCGTAGTTTTCTTCTTAGCGATTTACTGTTTGTAGCAACACTTTCTGCACTCAAAGCCTTCCTCGAGTATTTTAAAGTAGGGAAATTAAAATTTGTGAACTGGCCACACTCCCGAACCTTCCTGCCGCCCCTCTCAACTTAACCTTGTCATTCGACATTTTCGAGCTCAAGCCTTCGCTCGTGTGCTCTGCCTACCAAATCATTTATTTTATTTTAAATTTAAATTCGTACCATCATGGGAAGAAAAAGGAAGTGTGATAGTTCCAGCAACGAAGAAATAATTAAGAAGATAAAAAGATTAGAGAAAAAATTGAAATCAAGAAAACGTTTGCGTCTACCCTCAACAAGCTCCAGTTCGAGTGACGAAAACGAAAGTAAGTAAAATTACAAGAATAGTAATGCGAGAAACTAGTAGGGTTATCTCTGTTACTTATTAATCATACAAATGAATACCTACCAGGTGGAAAATATGTGATGCGAGAAACTAACAGGGTTATCTCTGTCACTTTTTATTTGCCACTATACCTGGTTTCTACGATATTTTAGTGATGCGAGACACCATCAGGGTTATCTCTGTCACGTATTTTTGCCGGTACCCACATACCTATGAATAACGATTATTCATACGATTACCCTCATTGCAGGCGTCACCCATAACGCCAGACACTGCGAGGAAGACCTTTTTGATATGGAAGGTGCTACGAATAACGACGACCACGACACGGAGACGGCGCCGGAGGGAGCACCATCGGCGCCGCCTGAATGCACACCAGCGGGCGCGGGTACGGGCGCGCCGCCACCGCCACCGCCACCGTCGTCGTCACCAGTGCTTACGGCACCGGACCAAACGAGTACTGAAGATGCCGAGCTCGATGAAGCCATACTCGCAATGCTCGGTGACGCACCTAGTGTTGAAATGGAAATGGGTCCCCCAGTTCACAAGGATATCGCTCTAAGGTTTAAAAACATTTTACAAAAAGGTCTAACAGATGAATTAAAGAAAAAACTTATTTCCGACTGTTTGATACCAGCGAATATGGAAATTCTTGTACCGCCCATACTGAACCCCGAAATAAAAGCGGCACTACCAGATAACTTAATTAAGAGAGACTTTTCTCTATTAAATCGTCAAAAACAATTAAGCGCTGTTTTGTCTGCATTATGCAAATCTTTAAATACATTAATAAGCATAAAAGAACAAAAAGTAATAAAACCTATTAGTGACACTTGCCGCTTACTTTCTGATATTTTCTATCATGAAACCCGTATAAGACGGTTATTTATAATCAACGCTATTAACGTACAGATGAAAAATGCTATTATAGATACTGTAGCTGATAAATATTTATTTGGTGAAAATATCACAGACAAACTAAAGGCGGCACAGAGTATAAAAAGGTCTGGAGACATGTTAAAACCAGTTCAAAAAACCTTTAATAAAAACAATTTTATTAGAGCCGGACCGTCTAAGAATTTAAACCAGAAAGGCCTGTCCCGCAAGCCGGCTGTTCGCACGGAAACGGGCCGCTTTCGACCACAGAACCGGACAGCATCGACACCGGCGGCAGCGCCTGCGCCGTCATCGCGCAGTCACCGCGAACGACCGGAGCGGCGCTTCTCACCGCCACCAGCCCGTGCGCGTCAAACCTATCGCCGGTGAATACACAACAGGTACGTTACGCAGGACGTCTCAGGTACTTCTCTCAACAGTGGGAAGCCATCACCGATGACCCCGTCCTATTGTCGTGGTTAAAAGGATACAAAATCCCGCTTTGTGGCACGCCAACACGGCGCGATTGTCCATCCACAATTTCACGATCCTCTTTAGAATTGCGAAATTTTAATACATGCTTAGAGAAGTTGCATAATATAGGTGCTATTTCAGAGTGTGAACATGAAGAGAATGAATTTATTTCGAGTGTATTTTTAATACCTAAATCGAATGGTGAAAATAGGTTTATTCTCAATCTAAAATGTTTTAATAAATTTGTTAAAACCATCCATTTCAAATTAGAAGATTATCGTACCGCTTCTAAATTATTATCCAAAAATTGCTTTATGGCCTCCATCGATTTGAAAGATGCCTATTTTTTAATTCCTATTCATAAAGACCATTCAAAGTTTTTGAAGTTCATTTTTAATGAAAATCTATATAAATTTAATTGCCTACCATTTGGGTTATCAACAGCACCGTATGTATTTACGAAATTATTAAAACCAGTGATAGAATACTTCAGATTACATAACATTCTCTTAGTCATTTATTTAGATGATATTTTATGCTTCGGAAAATCTTATAATGAGTGTTATAAAAATATCTCGTTTATAAAGAAAACTTTAGAAAATCTAGGATTCATTATTAATTATAAAAAGAGTTCCCTAACCCCTTCGACTACTTGTAAGTTTTTGGGATTTATTTTCGACTCAATTAATATGAGTATTAATTTACCTATTGAGAAAAGAAAAAATGTTATGCATATGCTAAATAAATTTAATAAAATAAAAACTTGTAAATTACGTGACTACGCTAGGTTTATAGGTGTTTTAATATCAGTTTGTCCAGCTATTAACTATTCCATGTTATACACAAAACGATTTGAACATTTTAAATTTTCCTGTTTATGCAAAGATCCATCTTATGATCAAACTATCACTATTCCAAATTATTTAATGGAGGATATTAAATGGTGGATTCAACACATACCTAATGGTAGCTCGAATATAAGGTTGAATAACTATTCATCAGAGATATTTTCTGATGCATCCTTGACAGGATGGGGGGCATTCTGCGATAATAAAGAAGCGTTTGGTCACTGGAAAGATGATGAGATTGATTTACATATTAATTTATTAGAATTAAAGGCAGCATTTTTTGCTTTAAAATCTTTTGCTAAAAATCACTATAATACTGAACTTCTTCTTAGGATCGATAACACTACAGCAATAGCTTGTATTAATAAAATGGGTAGTGTACAGTACCCTCATCTCGAGGATATAACTAGGCTAATATGGCAATGGTGTGAAAAACGTAAACTATTTATCTATGCGTCCTATATCAATTCTAAAGAAAATATAGAAGCGGATGCCCTTTCCAGGGCTAGATTCCAAGACACAGAATGGGAACTCGCAGATTTTGCGTTTAATGAGATTGTCAAAAGTTTTGGTTTGCCTGGAATAGACATTTTTGCTAGTCGAAGCAATACCAAATGTCCCAAATTTGTGGCTTGGAAACCCGACCCTGATGCCTGGGCCGTAGATGCGTTTTCTATTTCGTGGACAAATTTAAATATTTACGCTTTTCCCCCATTTTGCCTAATTCTAAAAATGTTAAATAAGATTATCACAGATAAAACAGAGGCAATAGTAGTGGTCCCCGATTGGCCAACACAGCCATGGTTCCCCTTGTTCAATAGATTAAAATGTTCCAATGTTATATATTTTGGCCCAGATAAAAATTTACTAAAATCTCCTTTCAGGAATCATCACAACCTGCATCGCTCACTCAGGTTGGTTGCCGCGAAATTGTCCGCGATGTATTATTGAGTAAGAATCTTTCCTCGAGGTCAGTAGATATAATGCTTTCCTCCTTGACGAATAATACATACAAACAGTATGATGGATGCATCAGATCGTGGATGAATTACTGTAATACTAAGAATTATGATTACAAATCAGTTTCGGTACCCGTTATTTTAGATTATCTGAGTGAGCTCTATAGTCAAGGAGCTAACTACGGGACAATTAATTGTCACAGATCGGCCATCTCCTTATTATTAGGAAGTCTCGATGACGATAATATAAAACGTTTTATGAAAGGTATATTTAAATTAAGACCACCTAGACCTAAGTATGATTCTGTGTGGGATCCCAATATTGTATTAAATTATCTCGCCCAGCTATGGCCAAATGAAAACTTGTCACTAGAATTGCTCTCCAAGAAGACCTTAATGTTATTGGCATTAGTGTCAGCCCATCGGGTTCAGACGTTTTCTCTAATCAAATTAGTAAATATTATTAGTTATGAAGGTATTGAAGTTATTATTAAGATACCGGACTTAATAAAAACATCAAGACTTAACACAAATCAGCCACTTCTAAAGATACCTTGTTTCACTCCTAGACCGCAAGTTTGTCCCGCCTCTTGTCTAATTACTTATATAAACAAGACTAGTTCACTTCGTACTAACCATCAAGATTGCTTATTTATAAGTTTTAAGAAGCCTCACGGTTCAGTATCTAGCCAAACTCTGAGTCATTGGCTTAAAGACATTTTATGTAAGAGTGGTATAGATACATCGATATATAGCGGTCATAGTACTCGTCATTCTTCCACCTCGACTGCTAGAAGTTTAGGTATTAATATTGATGCAATAAGAAAGGCGGCCGGTTGGAGTGAAACATCGGGTGTTTTTGCTAGATTTTACAATAAGGAGATTATTAGTAACCCTAATTTATTTGCCCAAACTATTTTGAAAAATTCTTGTAATAATAATTAAAAAATAAAAACACGGTTAGTGAAATGAAACTGTAACAGAATACGTATTGAGTTATTTTTTCTGATTAAGTGTGTTTATTTAATGTTTTGTTACCAAGAAATGATTAATATAATTAGTTCTCTTATACTATTGGTTTTTCTTTCCTTTTAAAAATAAAATAAATATCTCTAAACATCTACAAACAGTAAATCGCTAAGAAGAAAACTACGAAGCATAATTAATGATCAAACGAACTTACCAAGTGAAGTTCGATCCTAATTATGTGAGTAGTTTTCTTCGACGCGATTTACTAAGGCCCACCCAAAAAAAAAAATATTTACAAATATTTTACCCCCCCTTAACTTAATTAATAAATTAAGAATATTGGTACCTAATATACAGCTAAACTAAGCTCGTTTACTAAGAACTAATAAATAAAAATTTAATAAATATTCAATGAAATTCCTCATTTTTGTAGGCAGACAATCTATTTTATTGCAATAATTTGCGGATATTAAGCTCATAATTTAATTTCACCAAATTATTTGAATAACTTTAAAATAATGACAAGGTTAAGTTGAGAGGGGCGGCAGGAAGGTTCGGGAGTGTGGCCAGTTCACAAATTTTAATTTCCCTACTTTAAAATACTCGAGGAAGGCTTTGAGTGCAGAAAGTGTTGCTACAAACAGTAAATCGCGTCGAAGAAAACTACTCACATAATTAGGATCGAACTTCACTTGGTAAGTTCGTTTGATCATTAATTCTTACAAGTTCTTATTTAGAATCTAAATCAAACTGGAATAAGCAACGAATAGCTGCAGTTCTGCAAATCGTGCTTTGTTTGAAAGACTCTCGACGCTCTCACATCCAAACACAAACACACAACCCGATCCGCCCCGGGAACTGCCTCCGGAGCTATGCGGTGCCGAGTTGTTAAGATATTGCTTATTCTAGTTTTGCCTAGAGGTGACTCCCGCTCCGGATCGTTCCTGGTGCAGAGATCGCCGCGCATCATTCGGCGTGGCAAAATGTGGCAATGCTACTACAGGGTTATGTAATAGGCACCTTTGTTTGATTAGGATGGGTTATTTATTTAAGTTACTGTTGTTTTTGCTAGACGAAGTAAATGTGAAAGTCCGTCATCTTTCTTTCACGGTCTACACTACAGATTTTATGTTTAGATGAAATTGATGTTTAATATAGGTTTTTAAGATAACTATTTTAATATCATACATAACATTAAGATTAACCCAATTACCATCAAATTTCTAACTAACTAAAAAAATCTTTTTTACAACGAAATTTATATGTTTTTGGTATTTATTTAGGGGTAGTAGTTTAGGCGAACGTTGCAGAGTGACGTTGGGAGGTTGCCTGCTTCATGCAACATTCCCGCCATCATGCACATATTGATTGTAGTGTGTGTGTGTGTGTGTGTGTGTGTGTGCGGGTAGAGTAACGAGAATTTACCCAGTTATTGTTCGCCAGTTTTAACAGCTTAGAATAGGAAGATATTAAATAGACGGCATGCATGAGTTTTAAGAAAATGGCTTCTACGCGGACGAAGTCACGACTAAAAGTTTTTTATGATAACAAATACATGTAACATTGTATTTCGTACCTTTTTATGTTGTTACATACCAACTACCAACTATAGCTCGAAAAAACCGCAAATGGACCTGGCTTTCCCCATGTGGTAACATAAAAAATGAAATTGATTTTATACTGTCAAATCACCCAATGAGGATCAGAAACGTAGAAGTATTGCATGGCTTGGGATTCAGATCTGACTTTTGGACTTTTGGAAGGCGTGCGTGGGGCCGAAGCCAACACGTAGAGGCCCGTTTCAGTCACAATTTTAATCGCAAAGTTGAAATTGACACCAAACCGGCGGTTATCCCTGTCTACACTATAAAATGCAGCCAAGGACAACCCCCGGTTTGGATAGTACTATTGTATAAACTACAGATGAAAACTACTTGGGCTATGACAATGGGTTGGTAGTGGATTGGATACTGGGGGGAACTATGGGGACTATGGCGCCTGCCGTAACATTGTTCAATAAACAAGTAAAAATGGCAGACGGAGACTCGCCAACTCACAAACTGGGCCACCCTAAATGAAGCCGAGCAAATTACAGCCAGGGGGCAACAGGGGCGTGAGTGGCTGAAGGATGGAGAGGCCTCCCTGGATTTTATACTCAGGTCACGGGCTCCCTGAGGGTCCAGCCTACCTGGCCCACTCACCACTTACGATTGGCATCCATCCTACGAGCAGAGTGGGAGCTCTACTCTCGCGACTCCACTCCGACCGGCCGGTGAAGGCAAGCCAGAGGCGGGGGACCGCTTCCTCGTCAGTGTTCACTCCGACCAGCCAACTAAGGCAAGCCGGAGGTGAGGAACGGTGGTTTCCCCCTGGAGCACTCGGGTAGCCGCGGGGTCGCTACTCCCCGACACCTCGCCTCAAGGTGCCCTGCGGGCTTATTATTATTATTATTATACATACCAACTTCCTTATTTAATGAATGTTTGATGGATTGACTTTTATATTCATTTTAAAACTTGAAGTTGAGTTTTATAATCAATTTTGAGCATTCACGATTGCATGACAGATAAATAAATATACCCACAGCGAATAAATACCTAAATAAAGTATTTGACGTTTAATTTAATACAATGGTTTTTGCGACAGTCGATTGCAACAAGTTACCACATATAGCACTCTTGGTGACGATGGCAGCAATCAGTGCCCATTGATGACCGTTGATGTGACTTGATGACTGATGTGATGATGACTGACGACTGACGTCAACACACGCATTGTACTCGGAGACACAATACTACAGCAACGAGGTGTAAGTAAATACGCTCGAATAAAGCAGGCTTGCTTCTGCTTCCTACAGCCGAGTAGAATTGGCTTCATTAAATACTCCGAGATTTGATTGGGAAACTAACTTCACTATTAAACTACGTATACAACGAAATACCTTATACTAATATAGAAATGAGCATCGCAATATGCCACAACAGACCAAGCCAGAGGTATCAATCAGACGGGACGAAATTAGCACAGAAATACAAGGATGTTTGTTTATGGCTACAGAAGGAAGATTCGTCTAACAAAAGACATAAACGCGCGCGAGTGCCGTGGAAAACGTGGAGTAACACCTTTTTATCCCGATGTTCCTACGAAATCGAGACTTACGGTAATCGGAGGTGAAACTGCATGACGTCGCTAGTGTAAACTCAAAGCACAGAATCTAAATCTATATACTAATATACTAATATATATACAGGATGTCCGGAGACCAGTGGATATCCCTGCACGGGCGGGTGGAGGGGAAGGGTTGCCTGCCCAGAATTCATTTTTTTTCTTTCTATCTCAAACGGTTCGAGTAATACGTCACTTTTTAGTAAAAGTTGAAAAATGTCTACTTTTTGGCACATTTCGGGTCATCACGTCCACAGATTAAGCGATAGCACTTATTTTGTTTTTGCCATGTGTTCACTAATATTGATGTTTGTAAATCACCTTGAATTTTTTTTTAATACTATAGCTAGTAACTTACAGGATGTCCCCAAAGATAGATTTATTTTTATAAACTTTACTTTCTGCTTGGTTGAGCAGAAAGTAAAGTTTATAAAAATAAATCTATCTTTGGGGACATCCTGTAAGTTACTAGCTATAGTATTAAAAAAAAAATCATCTGTGGTGTAAAAAAAATGTATGAAACCTGTCAGGCCGACTATTGTAAAAAAATGCCTATTCATAAGGATTCTAAAACAGTATTAAACTAATAACTTTTTGTCATAGTCATAAGTTACTAAGCTACTGCCCATGAATGTATCGAAGTTAGTATCTAACATGAAAAAATTGAAAAAAGTATTGTACAAAAAATGACATTTATTAAACTTTAATATGTCTTATTGTTACAGCAAGTGCTTAAATTGTCATCCCCCTGACTCCATACAGTCCCTTAACCTTTTTATAAACGATCTCTGAAGGACACTTGAGTATATTTTTTTTTCACTTATTTGTTGTGCCGCTTCATGGCTGCGTAGACGCAGGTCTTCAATTGTGGTTATGGGTTTTTTGTATACTTGTTCCTTTAAATACCCCCAGTAAAAAAAATAAGTGGATTTAGATCAGGCGAACGTGGAGGCCACAATATTGGACCTAATCGGGCAATCCATCTGCTTGGATAACTTTCATTTAAATAGTTTTTCACTCGCACGGCATAATGTGTAGGACAGCCGTCATATTGTTTATTTTTATTTAAACCTTTCTCAAAATAAATTTAAAATGAAGTACCTACCAAATAAATAAATTAACTCTGAACAGACTGTATGAATCGCAAGCCTTTTACATGTCACTCTAGCACCAAACTGCCGTGGTAAAGCTATTACATAGCATTTTTTTATCAACTTATGCAATTATAATTATTTATTTATTTTGTACCATGTTGCCATGGTAGGTGAAGTGGGGGGTGTTAGGTTTTATTTTCGTTACGGAATTTCTTAATTCGGTGGCCGCGCTCAAAGTCCGCGATAAAAGCTATGCAATAGCATAAAAGGATCTAAATTACACTTTCCAAAAAAATGCCGCCGTAAATGTTCGTGGCAGTCCATCTGGATTGGCCGATTAGGTCCAATATTGTGGCCTCCACGTTCGCCTGATCTAAATCCACTTATTTTTTTTACTGGGGGTGTTTAAAGGAACAAGTATACAAAAAACCCATAACCACAATTGAAGACCTGCGTCTACGCAGCCATGAAGCGGCACAACAAATAAGTGAAAAAAAATATACTCAAGTGTCCTTCAGAGATCGTTTATAAAAAGGTTAAGGGACTGTATGGAGTCAAGGGGATGACAATTTAAGCACTTGCTGTAACAATAAGACATATTAAAGTTTAATAAATGTCATTTTTTGTACAATACTTGTTTCAATTTTTTCATGTTAGATACTAACTTCGATGCATTCATGGGCAGTAGCTTAGTAACTTATGACAAAAAGTTATTAGTATAATACTGTTTTAGAATACTTATGAAATAGGCATTTTTTACAATAGTCGGCCAGACAGGATTCATACATTTTTTTTTACACCACAGATGCTCAAACTTAGCAGAAAGTAAAGTTTATAAAAATAAATCTATCTTTGGGGACATCCTGTAAGTTACTAGCTATAGTATTAAAAAAAATTTCAAGGTGATTTACAAACATCAATATTAGTGAACACATGGCAAAAACAAAATAAGTGCTATCGCTTAATCTGTGGACGTGATGACCCGAAATGTGCCAAAATGTAGACATTTTTCGACTTTTACTAAAAAGTGACGTATAACTCGAACCGTTTGAGA
The DNA here is from genome assembly GCA_958496205.1 of Idaea biselata. Taxonomy (NCBI): domain Eukaryota; kingdom Metazoa; phylum Arthropoda; class Insecta; order Lepidoptera; family Geometridae; genus Idaea; species Idaea biselata. Next base: position 22,873,010 of record OY292405.1, on the reverse strand, counting down.
TAGAAAGAAAAAAAATGAATTCTGGGCAGCCAACCCTTCCCCGCCACCCGCCCGTGCAGGGATATCCACTGGTCTCCGGACACCCTGTATATACTAATATTATAAAGCGGAAGAGTTTGTTATTTTGTTTGTTTGTTTGTTTGTTTGAACGCGCTAATCTCAGGAACCACTGGTCAGATTTCAAAAATTCTTTCGGTGTTGGATAGTCCATTTATTGAGGATGGCTATAGGCAATATTATATTTTAAAAAAAAATAGGGATCCTTACTAAAAGTCCAATAATGTAACACAAGGTGTGAAAAAAATGACCCTTAAATTCCTTACAGCGCGTGCGCAGCGAAACCTATTGGATATAGAACAAAACTATGTACTACAACTTTGTAGAACATGTAATTGTCTACAAAATACATCGCCACACCATATGTCTAACTATTGTAGTTATCTCACAATAAGTGTTTTTGTAATTTTTGTAAATAATTAAAATACCGTCGCTTTAATAACCTTTTATTTTGTTTCTTGGTATTAATTCTTATCAAAATAAATTACTTCATATTCAAGCCGAATTCAATACCTTTCTAGGACCTTTTGAATTATTTAATTCAGACATTTCATTCAAAAGATATCGCGATATTAAAAATGTAAGTATGTTGCAACCAAATAAGTATTAAGTATTGCGCTCGCATGTATGAGCGCGGTCGGCTCCTTGCAAAGCGGTTGTGCTCAGCGACACTTTTTAATATTTCTTTTTTAGGGTTCCGTACCCAAAGGGTAAAAACGAAACCCTATTACTGAGACTTCGCTGTCTGTCTGTCTGTCTGTCCCTCTGTCCGTCTGTCCGTCTGTCACCAGGCTGTATCTCATGAACCGTTATAGCTAGACGGTTGACATTTTCACAGAAGATGTATTTCGGTAGCCGCTATAACAGCAAAAAACAAAATAAAACAAAAAATTAAGAGGGGCTCCTATACAACAAACGTCTTTTTTAGTTATTGTTGTCAATTTCCGTATCTAATTGGATTTTGTATTATACTAGCTGCGTCCCGCGGTTTCAGCCGCGTAGGTCGCGATCCTGTGGGAATAACGGGATCAAAAGTAGCCTATAGCCTTCCTGAATAAATGGACTATCCAACACTGAAAGAATTGTTCAAATCGGACCAGCGGTTGCTAAGATTAGAGCGTTCAAACAAACAAATTCTTCCGCTTTATAATATTAGTATAGATAATTTTTGTACAGATGTTATAAGTACAGAATAATAAATAAACAAATCTAGATGTGTAGCCCCGACATTAGCTGTGTAGCCTCGGCATTGAATAGGGTTACCCCATCTCATCCCGTGGGTGTCGTAAAGGCGACTAAGGGATCTGAGGGAGATTAGCTAACCTTAAGTACTCCCCGCGCGGTGGCGGATAAACTGCTTGATCCCTAAGAGGGTTGGTGTTAGGCCGGCGGCCGGCCGTAAAAACATTGCAAAATCTAATTTCAGCAGGTATGGTCAATGATGACTTACCGACTGCGCCGACCCCAAATAAAAAAAAACAATTTGGGGTTTAGCGGACCCCGGGCTCCCGAGAAGGATGCAACCGGGAACATCGCTCAGATGAGAAGAAATAAATAAACAAATCCTGAAAGTCACTTTTCTACGCGGACGAAGTCGCGGGCACTGCTAGTACATAATAATAGCACCCAAAATTTCAAAGTTTGTTTGTAAGTACCTCGTAGGTTTAGTCACCGGTTTTGTATTATAATATCAAAGCATTATTGCACTACCAAACGAGTGTAGGTACCTACCCAGCACCAGCGTGACACACGCCGCGTGTCGTACCATTGACATTTACTGTGAACTATTCATATAATAGTCAATTAACTCACATTATGATAAGTACCACGTAATTACACCACTCTCGCTCATCGAATGCAGAATATAATACACACACTACAGTACAATGTATTGCATCTGTAAGTGAATCTGAACAATTCTTCATTAGCTGAAGAAGTATCATCGATAACCGTTGGGGAGTGGCGACCACGATGCAATGCGAACGGAGTGTTGGAAGACACTCACTACTCGGTGGACCGACGACATTGTAGCGGTCGCGGGGAGTCGGTGGATGGAGGCCGTAATCGCTGTTTGTAGCTTGGTATGGGGAAGGCTTAGTGGACGGATGACCCCTTATTTGTATCCGTCTGTAACAACGGGAACTAGAAAGGGTGTCAACCATCCTCCGGCTCGTTGTACCGGTACCGGGCCAGTTTGGAACTCCTTACTGAGCCCTTGGATGTCACACGTCTTGGTCTAGCTGGAGGAAATAAACCCAAGTGTACTACCAATACAGTAGGTAGTTAATAAGACGAGCAAGTTTGGTGACTTAGGTAGGTAGGTATCAAAATACAAGGGCGATACTGACACTGCAATTTTACCTAAAAGAGGCCACACCTAAATCACACATACACGAATTTCTTTATAATGTGTGCTGCAGGTGTGGGCTCTATAGGTAAAGTTGCAGTGTCAGTGTCACCCGTGTATTTTGAGCTTAACTGATTTTAAATAATACTTTCTTGAAGTATTTGTAGGTAGGTATATTGTGTAAATAATAATTTGCCACAAAGCACCTATTCGATGTAAGCATATGTAATTAATTGTTTAATTTAGGGATTATTGATAAGGTTTTCTTCTGAGTCTATTGTATGAGTTTGTCTGTGCGTGTAGGTATTATATCTCATCGATCGCGAGGCGTCGTGCGAGACTGCTAGACAATGTGTGAGTCTCCCACGATTCATGTCGATCGGCTTTTGTTTATTTATACTTCGATTGTGGGGGCACCGGACCAGCGGCACCGGACCACCGGCACCGGACCAGCGGCACCGGCACACCGGTCGGGTCCGGTGACACGTATCAACGGAACCGGACCTACGACGCGCAGTTACTTCTATTATTAAAAAAATTAGCTCCACGACCAGCTGCAATAGCAATAGTGTGTGTTACATACACACTATAGCTGATCGTAGAACTAAATGGTACGTCCATTTATTTCTACGATTCATAACATTGTACGATTATAGGATGATTATTCTATACTAGACCGGGCCGTGTCCGGGCCGGGGTGGAGCCGGGCTACTTTTGTACGAATACAGCCCGGACGCTGCACGGAAAATAAAAGCTGTCAATCCCTGCCCCGCCGCGCCGGACACGGCCTCTATATTTTGTCTAATTTATGAACCGACTTTTGGCAGGAGTCAAAAATATCATCCAAATAAATTAAGTATTCTTTTTTTAAATAATGTACTACTGACAAACGTTATATTTCATGGATAGGTGCCGTCCGTCTCCTAGTGAAGTGATATCAATAATGAATAACCACAGATTATAAAAAATCGCTAATATAAAAGAGGTCTGCTAATAAAAAATCGAACATAATTTATTATTATTCTAAAAAACCTAAATTCGATAAATTTTGCAAAATTTGCTTTCAGTATGTATGATTTATAGGTTCGTGATAGACATGTGGGTCCATGCCGGGAAGTGAGCGTGCCTTTAACAGCTCCGGTACCACACAGGATATGTGGTAGGTGGCTTCTCCATCGGCCCCAGCGAGGTTGTCGTTAGCTCCTCTTCCGAGGAACAAACGGTGAGCGGCTTCATTGCTCCGGTACCAGTCTGGACAATCTGGTATTGCCATTTTGGGCAAGAGGCAGCTATCTTTTTAGAGAACCGAACTAGCATTTGAGGACACGATCTGTTTAAAACAGATCCCTGATGGTTATATTATTATTATTATCCCGGATGGTGGTTTTGGAACTAGCGCTACAGAGGACCCCGAGGAGTTTGGCCGTCAAGTGGGGACGCAATATTCGCTATAACATATATTGTTAGTTCAGTGCAATGCAGGAAGCTGTTGGCAGTAGATCAGCGTGCTCTCGGCGACGGCACGAGGCGTTTAGAGTGCCAAATGGTCATTTTGTACCACTCGCCGATTGCGGGGGGCGTGCCGTGGTGGTGTTCGCGAGCTCTCTCCGTTACCTTCTCTGGACATTATGTCCTCGAGATACCTACGGACGGCCTGCCAGGCCTCGTCGCTGTCAACAATAGAGCGAACTACAGCCGACAGCGCCAAGTCGTGATCAACGGCAGTCGCCAGCTCCAGGCGCTGCTGGGGCCAAGCTGGGCACACAACGAGACTATGATTGGTACAGTCAGCTAGCCAGGCAGTGATGGCAGCTGTCGTCCGCCTACATTCGTATACGGTACAGGAATTTGCCGAAGCATCCATGTAGGTGAGGCGGTACGAGAGTGCTCTATGACTACGACTCAGCGTCTCCTTCAGTAGACGCGCCCTCTCCTAGATGGTCTCGGACCTCGGTTACTGTAGCCGAGGGCCGGCCTTTGCCGGAGCTCTTCCCGGACCTGTGACGCGAGGGGGTCGAGGTTCCAAGGGAGGGAGCTAGCTAAGACAGCAGCCGCTCTACCTATATAACTAAATATTGTTATTGTGTCACTCAATTAAGAAATTGATTTATTATTATTTATTTATAAAAATTAGCAATAATCGATTGTAAGTTCTTCAGAGTAATAATCGTTAATCGAATAGTTTTGGTTCCGATTAAATACTAGCATCCCTTTGTGTGCCTTTGTTTACATATTTGACACCTGCCAAAAGACGGTTCCTTAATTAGACAAACTATACTATAAATCTAAAAATAAATATATTCTTTTGAAATCATCCCTAAATCTTAGAATGTATCCATGGCGCAGAATGCATAAAAATCCATTGCCACGATATATCGACATTTTGAACGATTGAAAGTGAGAGTTGCTAACCGTCTGTGTTTGAATCTAATTTGAATACAGTTCTTTATACAAGTATCTTTGAAATTAAGCTCATATTTGAGTTTAAATCGCGTTGCTTTTTCAACGTCCGACTTTTCGTGAACTCTACAGAAGTCTGTAAAGACTTCGAAAAGTCGGGGGTGGATTTGTGTCAAAACATTAATAAAATACATGTAAAATACCTAATAATTTTTCCTAACGTTTCAAAACGTTTAATGTACAAACAGCAAGAAAATACTGATAATAATCACCATACAAACATGAAGCTAACCTATTCATATTTTTAATTAACATTGAATACCTACTTAAGTATACCTATAGGTCCTTAATTCTATAAGGGTTTTTAATTGGTACGAGATAAGTAAGTACAGGGTTAGATTAACCATAAAGTGACGATTATCACAGAAAACTTTATTAGTACAAGCAATTACGTTTTTTTTAAAATTCCAATGACGCTTTACACTCAAAGTTAAAATCGTGTTACTCGGCTTTCTGAATAGACTGTGTCAATGAAAGTACCTATCATGTGGATAGCAACGAAAATCCTGTGCCAGATGAAATAGGTAGAGTCTAGTTGTCGAGTCGAGTGTCTATAGGTCACCACTAGATGTCTGACCTAGAGAGGTAGGTTAGAAAGTAGTCCTAGCTGGTTGTGCACTGTATACCCCCAGGGTGACCCACCGACCGGCGCGGGCGACCCAACGCGGCCGCGGGCCGGGCGGCGGCGGCGAGCGTGCCGTGACCTTACCGGTCGAAAGTACACGGTGCACTCGAGATCTATCGCTATCGCCTAACTAACTGCATACAACAGGGCCCGGACATTATTTCAAACACGATAAATGACCGTTCCACCACTATTTCACCTGATGGTACCTACGTGATGATTTCATCTAAGTCGAAGATATAGCACGTTCAAAGAAGACGGCAGTGGAACAAGACCCACAGTCGTATCTAGTGGCTGCAGTATCGGGAGTCTGCATGGCGCTACGACTTAGACCGGCGGTGTTAACGAGCCGTTGTCTTTTAGGTACCATTGCCTAAGTTGAGAAGTAGGTAAGTATAAATGAAAAAGACACGAATTGTTAAAACAATGTTAAGAGTTATGTAAATAACTTCTAACATTGTTCAATGGTACAGAAGTAGTACCAAAGATATAGTAGACCTTGTGGTGTAGAACATTACACAACCTTCATAATTATATGACATCATCGAGATATCATTCATTGTCTATGACAAAAATAATAGGCATGTACCTACCTACTCGTAATAGGCTCAATGTTTACTCTTTTCGCTCAAATCTAGGTGTTTGTTTTCAATTAATGTTGAGTTTTCAATCGAGTCGACATCGACAGTCTTGATAGTTCCACTATTAATCGTAGTACAAGTAGGAACAAAAAGTACCTAGTTATATTTAAAATTAAACACATTTTCCGGTTTTAATCACGTTTCTTTTATTATTTTACCCATTTTATCAATGCCCTCCGTATTCGAGATCGTTACAGATCTCTTTCTTCCCAGTCATGTTAACTCAATCCAACATCGCGAAAGCAGAAGAAAATTTATACTTACCTATTCGACCATTACGTTTATGAGAAACGTCGAATTGAATGCATTGCAATGATTTGCAATGGAAGTTATCCTGTTTGACTGTGTTGACGTGACGGTAGAAGGTCAATGGCAGCTTTCAGGAAATAATCATAGTTTACTCATATACTTACGTACGTATTATAGTAGGTATCTAATTGTGACAGTGTTGGTAGATATAATAAACAATGAAGGGTCAGTGTTCCCTCTCTGCCATGATTGTGGTGCAGTGCACTGTGTGCTTCCGCCTGGCGCATGGCGGGTGTGGTGCCATCTGATGTGCGATATGACGAGCACAATGCGTCGGGTACTCGTGGTGGAGTGGTGGCAATGACAGCGCGGTGACAACGAGGTGCTAACGGCCACGAGGCTCGAGGTCGCGAACTTGAGCGAGTTGGAGCGTGACGCGGCTGTTGCTGGGTCATGTTCGTAAGGACACGGACCTGGTGGTCATGTGGTCATCTATCGTGGGGGTCAGTCAGGAACACCTTTATGCACATACTTAGTCGATGGCGGTGAAACTTGTGCGTCAGTGATAGCTAGAGACACCGCAATCGCCGCGCTACCCGATAGTGTGGCTTCAGCTAATTTACTAATAATTACGTATAGAGTTTTAAAATAATAATAATAGAGAAATAAACGTATAGGAAGATAGGTAACGTATAAATCTAATACCGGGGTTCAATTGGCTTTGCAAAGCTTTAAAAAATATTATGTGAACACATTGTGTGACCTGAGGACTTGGACACACGTCAAGTTTATGGACCGCGGCATGATAAAATATTACTACAAAATATAATATGAGCAAGGGCGTAGCCAGGAGTTCAAAGTGGTGGAGCTATAAATGATATACACATCTACATATTATGTTACATACATTCAGTACACAATTTGTAGGTACTCCATCAGATGTCAGGTCGATGCACCATGATTCGATATTGCGAGACAAAATTAACGAGAATCCTTGAAAACTTCTATCTAATGGATATTTGATTTGATGGAACATCAACCATCGATCGCAGGCTTTATTAACTAGCCAGTTCTTAATTAGCACCTTCTTACTTACCTACCCACCTTAATTACGTACGAGAAGGTCACATGTACTCGTAGAATAGACTAGAGTTCAATAGATAGGTAAATATGCCAATTTATAGTCAGCTCTGTAATGATGTCGGCATGCATTGTATGTACATGCACGTGGATGAGGCAACGCTAACTCCACTAATCTCGTCCCATTGTCGGTGCTCGGCGATGCGTTGATCGAACTAATCGTCGATGTGAGGATGTTAGAGTCCGTCGGAAGACTGTCTTCAGTTGATAGACTACCGACCGACCGACTACCGACTGACTTATTATGAATATATAAATTGAATTGTATGGAACAATACATATTGATTTGGTTAACGGTACAGTGATACTTCACTCATTAGAATGAGGGCGACCGACAGTGAGGATTGCATCGAGGCCCGGTGCGGGCGGCGCCGGCGCGGGTCTATCCCACACATGTATACCTGTGTATCATGTATTCTATTGATCGTTATTTCAACATTTTCGGAATTCATCATTTTGGGAAGTTCAAAATGTTGGCACTATAGGATCATTACCAGTTAACACAATAATAGACACAGAGACACGTTGTCTATTTAGTTCTACAATTTGCAGTCAGCACGATTTGCACCGTTCATTTCCGTCATTTATAGGTATAAATAGAACTATTTAAATAGTGTGTCGGTTGTTCCCAGTTGTTATCTCTGATAGCAGTCGTTTAGGTTAAGTTAGAGGTCTTAGGGTGACCTGAAAACTAGCACCAAGTGAGCCAAATCACTATATACTATACGAAAATAAGAAGAGGAGTAGGTAGTCCATTTAGGAACGTGTCCCTCGTCTCTCCCCCAGCAGTGCAGTGCTGACAACAGCCGAGCCGATGTGAGCCACACTGAGGTACCAACCAGATCGGATGTACCCGTTACAATCAGACCGCGTTAGTTCCGTGCGCGTGCGCGTGCGCGGTGGGTTCAAGCGCCGACAACTGGGACTCGACAGCGAGTAGGTATAGCATTAGGTGTACAATTAGCGCTTTCGTGTTTACTCGCGTCAATCGTCTCCGTCGCAAACTGCAGCCGCAATGGAGAGAGATGTATCATTATTACCTCGGCTGCGTCTCTTCAGTAAACACTTCACCTAGTTCCACTCGCTACTGCTCCACCAAATGTGCTCGGTTTTAACTTCCGTAGCGGCATCGGGTTAGGATTAACCTATTTTGTTCACATCAGCTCGTCTATTCTGTAACCATGAAAATGTGACAAGAACATAGAGTAAATTAAAGCGTGTTTTTGATGTGATGGTTTTACTTTCTTCACTGGACAATCACACTCCTATTTCTCAACGATCATCACTCCTCATAGGCACCGAACGAGTGACAGTATACAAGGACAGCTCTTCCACGATTACGCGGATTCTAGGATTTCTAGGGTCTTCATGTGGTCTAAATACGAGTACAGGGTTGTTCGTTTTAAATCTAAATACATGCAGGGTAATCAAAATGAATAACTTTTGTTCTACGACTTTTGGAAAAGTACTACCCCCTGCAATCCTGTACGTTTTTGTATTGGAATCGATTACCCTGTATGCCTAACGACGAACTAAACAAGCTGCGATCACTTATCGCTTACTCAATCAAATAAACGTCAAATAAAACAAGACGCAGATATCCGTTGCTTTTAGCGCTCTGCGACTTGTGAAACATGTCAGTAGGTACTTAGTGGCTAGAGGTTTACTACCGTACAACCACTTCAATAGAGAAGTATATATATTATACTAGCAGCGCCCCGCGGTTTCACTTGTCGGTCTCGATCCCTCGGGAATATCGGGACCGACGTGACGGTAGCTTATGGGTTATTATAAGTTTCCAACCATACGTATATTCCAAGTTTCGTCGCTATCGGTTTAGTGTTTTGGGTTAAAAACTTTTAAACATCTTCACATACATAGGTATTTAAAAACTCTCATTCATAAAAATATTAGTAAGATGTTTATCATTATTTTCTTATATTTGCTTATTTGCGAGTAAGTACTTGGAATCCACTATTGTAGTGTAGATAAGTTTATCTCCATGTTGATAGATAACTTACGCAAATCAATGCGTTTGATTGTCTTTATAACATCAAATATATTTAGTAAACATGAGGCGTCGTTTAATTGCTAACACAGTAGGACAACAATCGGTCGACCTCGTGTCGCATCTTCCATTATTGTAGATTGACCAGCAGTTCTACTGTGCAAGCTTCCCTCGAGCTTTCCGCGGTATTCCTTGACTTTGTATGTATAATATGTAGTCATAAATTATGTACTTTGTAGTCTAATACAATCATCTTGTGCCAGTGTAGTCTTAGTGCGAGTTTACTCGAACTATCACGTTTGCATGAACGCGGAACTTGTCTACGGGAAACTGAAGCTTTGCTTTATGTTCTCTAGAGACCGTTTTCAATGTTCGTTTAGTTTTAACGTTTACGTAATGTTTGCGGTAGTAAGAAGCTCGCTTCTGAACCTGACTGAACCTATGACAGCAAAAGGACCGATGGCGTAGCGCACAAGATCTAAATAATATTGTTGTTACCGTATGCTGCTCAGCATTTCGGTCTGTTTGTAGAGTTCTATATACCTACGAGTACCTTCAACTGACCATCTGCCTGTCGGTACCACTTCTAAGGAGACACTTGCTTACATTTGGCTTTTACCAAAAGCTACCTTCATGCTATGGGTAATGAACGCGGCAACGATGTCGTCACATCTAGCTCTACATAACGAGCCGAGTGCAGCGGAGACAATCTGCAATCATCGACGTTTACGCAACACGCAATAACTCGCAACTATTCGCAACGTGAACTAATCACCGATCACCGATCACTGATCGATGCTCGATGGATGACACACATGTAATTTCATCCCACTCGCCTCGTGGCGTCACTCCACATTGTGAATTAAAGGTCGTACTTTCAATTATTGAGAGCGAATTACTAAAGTCTGTCTTTCTGTTGCTTCATTTAAATAGTTTAACTGGCAATTTGGACTTATAGGTTCTAAAATTGTGTGTACTAAGCTCGAAGTACTGTATATGGAAGACAAGAAAGCTGGCAAAGATAAACAAGAAATTTTGCGAAAATTTTGTAATAATTAGATAGTTAGTTATAGATTTGATACTTTTTATTAAAAGTAAAATAATAATAAGTATCAAATCTATTTTTTCTATGTATCGTCATGACATCACAGTGTTGACACATGAAGATTTTTTAAAATTGCCGCTTTTTTTCACTGCCACGACTCACTGGTTAGACTCTAACGTTAACACAATATGGTTTTATCTACGACTAACCGGTAGCCTATACCATACCCCACACAAGAAGCGCCCGCGCCGAGGCGCCAACTACTCGGTAGCCTATACCCTATGAAACGTCAGGATGTACCCTTTGATGTAACATTATATCTTTGTAGATTCGACGTCAGAAGTGCAGCAGGAATCTCTATTTGTCATTCATCTATATTAAGTATTATAAACCACCTTCTTTACCTACTTAAATTCTTTATCAGTCGGACAACGCTATAATTTTGTCTTTTTAGTTCTATGTTTAAATACTTGATTTCCTTTCTGATGACTATTCGACATTAAGGTTTATATTGAATATTTTATGCAAAGATTTATGATGTGTGTTTGTTTACTGCCCGTTTACTATTCATTAGGTAATGCCGATTGATCATATTTATTAATGTGTGATATAATTTAGTTCATCGAAATGGCAAGGTCTAAGTCTAGAGGACTTTAGATCGCATATTCATATAATTATCTACAAGAAAATTATAATTTATGTTTTAATGATTATTGAGGATGGTTAGACTATTCGAATCAAGTCCATATAATAGTTTCGTAAGATTCTGAGGATCTCTCTACAATTTAAAAATGTCTATAAACTAATAATAAACTAGCATATTTTCAGTCGTCGTCCGTCACCAATTGTTTCAACATTTCTTCCTTTATAAGGTCACGTCTTCATTGTCCGTACTACATTAGCCACGTGTACCTACACTGTAGTACCTTCCTACCAATAACACTACAATAGAGACCACCTGGAGAACCACCTCGATCATCCTGAGACAATACCTTCGGTAGGTACAAGTTATTGAGCCTTTATTTCAAGTGCGTCACAGTCACACACTAATCGAGGTCAAATTATTAGTTTTGTACCTATTGCTCCTCGGGCGTTTGGCGTGTGCTGTAAGACTGGGAGCATCTGAATAATAAAGAAATAAATAAATAATAATTAGGTAAGTGTTAACGAAATCACTTAGGTATTCAACAACAAATTAATATTAACACAACATTAATATTATTTATTAACGGCGTTCGATACTTCGAAATCATCGAGGCACCGCTACTTCGTCCACACTGAAGGCTGCAGAACCAGTGATATCGATGTATCTGTCGCGGTTCTGCAAGAACACATCTAGCAAGGATGTTCAAGATTATATCAAGACCAACAACAAGCTTGCTCCGGTCTCGGGTGTTTTTGAGCTAGAAGTACTGGAATCGCAAAGGAAAACCAACTTTAAATCCTTCGTGCTCCGGTTCCCAGCGTCGGTGAAAGATGTCTTGTTTTCTGCCGACTTCTGGCCGGCTGGCATTGTATACCGCCGCTTTAGGGAAGCGCGTCCGATTTTAGAAAACCCTAAACTCTAATTTTAGTTTATATTATCTGTATGTATGTTAGTCTATAAGGTATATATTTATATGAAAAATTATTAAATGTCATCTTCATTTTTATATTGGTATCTCGGTTACTGCGATACAAGCTGTGCTTAGTGTGGAACTGATTTATAATGTAAATTGGGAAATGTTTAATAAGTTTCATAATAATAAATAAATATTGTATTGTATTGTATATTGTAATATGTGCGCAATTCTTTTTCTTCTTTTCGAATAGTGGTGTGTCTCACTTGGTGTTAGAGTTTTGGGGTCGCGCTAAGGGCTCTAACATGACCTAACGGCTGCTATCTGAAATAACAACGTCTAATCAATGACTTCTCAATATTTTTAGTGACCGTATCAATATTACGCATCTTTATAATATCTACCTAAGTGTAGTTCCAATCCATACGCGATTAAGTTACCTATGGATGTGTACTGGCCTTGCTTGGCAACTGTATGAAAGTACGTACCTTAGTCAAGTAGTTACATTTTCCCGGGTCTTTATCGCGTTCTAAGTGAAGTACCTTAACATTTTATACCTATTCATCTAAGCTTGTCACTCACTCAGAAGTCCACCGATTTTAATGGTAATTTTGGAGGGTTGTCAATTTAGTTCGTTAATTAAGAAAAATTAAGTCACACGTGTAGGTACTAATTACATTTAGTTCCGGCCATAAACTTTACAAAAGCGTTACAAAAGCTGATAATTGACAAACGTGTCAAATGGCCGCGCGAGCATAAGGTGATCTCGATGTACATAATAATATTATGTACATCGAGATCACTTTATGGTGATCGGGATCGGGACATACGCGGGTGAAACCGCGGAAATCTGCTTGTCGACAAGAATTACAGAAAATCCGAAGAGAACAATGGATACCATAAACCTAGAAAAGTTATTGTTGCACCTCTTTCTATAGTATAGGTACTTGTACAAAGGATAGTAAAGATCTCGTAGGTAAGAAGTTAGTATCGAAGTCTTTAGTTTTACGGCGCGTGCGTTTACGTTTACGACTGTGGCAGTGCAGCGATTTGTCTTTATGTCATGTCGAATGCGGCGCGCGCGCGGGCGCGACTGTTGTGGCTGTAGACGGGGTAGTGTTTACTGAATTGTAATAATTATCCATTTTGATTTCACGGGACCGACTGCCTTCTGACATCCCAACCCCCGAGGGAAAGTCTGTGCTAGCGCCTCGCCAAGCTAGCGGGTGAAGTTGGCCCAAAGATCTCATGCCACATTCACACCCCACACAATTGTTGTTTACAAATCGTATAGTGCAATTTTATATAATATATATCTTGTCAGATCGATCGAGTAAAAAAAAAATGGAGTATTGACTGAGTGTTGCTCGTTTGCCGGTACCCTGCTGTAACGTCGCCTTCGGGTTGATCATAAAATGTTATTTTAATGTTTTCTTGAGTCTGAACTACAGACATTTCTGTTGTTTTATGTACGTGTTCGGAGATATAATATGTGAATAGGTACAAGTTGCGGGCATAGAGATACAACACCGACACTGCGAACATGCATAAGGTAGAGAGTGCCCAGAACCAAAAACAAACATTTATGGTCATCATAAATACCTACTTGTCCCCGGCGGGAATCAAACCCGCAACCTGCAAGTCTGCGTTGCAGCCGGGGGTTCGCTCGACACGTCACAGGGGCCGTAAATAAATATTTATGTTGTGTATACGACCTTCGGTTAATGTTCAGTGTTATTTATTATGGAATTGGTAGTAAACACGCTATAATTATCTGGTAATTATCTGTGCAAAGCACATACCTCCCTACCTACAGTCGCAGTAGGTAGGTCTGTCTGTACGTAGCTGCGCACGCGCACGCGCACACCGCGCGCTAAGGTCATAGCTCATTAGAGCCACCCGGCACCGCCTCGTCGGACGGTGTCCACTCGTTGTCGACAGGTGGTCCACGGGTGGACACCATGTTATCACTAATAAACGGCGCGCGGTCAACCAGTGGACCCCGCGCTGGCCGCTGGTGGACGCCGCGTGGTCTACGACTGTCCAGGAATTTTCGTGTAGTCTGTTAACAATTGGCACTACGTCTACACGCGTGCTTCATAATCGCCAACGTACCGTCCTCACGTGAACCACTCGCGGGCAGCGCGCATTCAACGCAAGGCAAGCGTGCGAGCAGCATGTTTTCACCGAGTGGTCCACCCGCCGTCCGCACGTGGAGGGCATGCGACTGAGGCGATGCGGTGATGCTACAGAGTTGATGTAGTGAGCGCATACCCATACAAGTTCATATAAAGAATACTAACCCTACGAGACGAGGCGGTGCGGAGTTGGTGTCGGGTGGCTCTAATGAGCTATGACCTTCTCCGCGGTAATTGCAGTATTATGTATTCTGTGGCAGGTAATTGGCTCGTCCGTCGTCCGTCGACAACACTATTATTTCACGGTTTAGTCGCGTCACGTCACGTACAGCTTGAGTTACACTTCCTTCTTACCCAGCCTAGTACTACCTAGCACCTACCTTACTGACTAGGTGACCACGAAACGTAAGGCATTGATAAACTACTATTAAAACCGGAAAAATGAGTTTAATGACTTTAAAGTCCTATGTTTAGGGACTTCTGCCATGTAGCCAGCAGCACTTACTAAGTATAACTACACTTGCTAATATTACATTGAAAAACTGTTTAGAAACTCACCAGCTTAATTTCTTAATTAAATTAAGCAATTGTTACAAGGTAATTTTAAAGTTCGTTTGTCTCACCGTCATCGTCATCGTCATGGTTAAAGGGCTCAGCGAAATGAATTAGTCCACGGAACTGTGGACTGTCTGTAAGTGACCACGCTCATTTCTACTCGGATCAAATTGAATCGGATCAATCCGCGGAGCGATCCCAGTTTTATATAAAAACTAGCTGCGTTTCGCGGTTTCATCCGTGCTTACACGGATGAAACTTGATCCCGTGGGAATATCGGAATCAAAGAAGCCTTTGATGTTACACCTTTTGATCGCTTTTATAGCATGAGGAGTTTATTAAATTAAACGGTTGGCGTGTGTTGTCTTATTTATTATTTTACTCAGAAACAGATATTGATGTAACATATTATAATATAACATTAGTGACATTCATTTTGTCGGAATCGAATTACCACATACAGCGATACACGTACACAACGCTAGCCGTGTTCCCATCGCAAAAGAGTAGGTAACGAATGAGTCATCCATTACTATATTATGATGATTTATAAAAACCTTGTAGTAAGGTTTTTTTGCTTGATTTCAAAAATTATCCGAATAATCCGAAAAAATGTCCGGATAACCGGATAAAGAAATTTGAATATCCGGATAGTCCTAGTTATCCCTAGTTATCACATCACATCACCTACTTGTTCCTATATCTAAAAGAGTATTTTGCCATGGGAACAGGTACGACACGGCTTATGTGCTGTGCGTGTATCGCTGTATGTGTGTAATTCGATACCGACAACATGTAACAAGTATCTGCTGTTTGTTACATTTGATCCAGTAATTGATAGGGGAACATCTGGCGGCGCGGGCGCAGGCGCGGGCGCGGCTGCTCCGGCCGGACTGTGTCGGTCGGATTTATTAGGTAATATGGGAACAACATTTTGCAAACTGTAAAGTGAGACATGGCCTGATCGATCACACTATATTTAATTTTACAACCTATTGTAAACATGGGTTATGTTTGCGAAATAATTGATATGATTATAAATGATAAAATAGAAATAATGATCGTCAACGCTGCGAACGGTTCTACTCGAGTAGCTCGAACGGTTCCGATCAACGATTCTGAATTTATAATCGATACAAAAACATACGACAATGCAATACGAATCACTCGGCAGTTGGCAGTGATGGCTGAATGCACTCGCCGCGCGATGCCATCGGACTGCATACCACGTACACAAATTATTCACTTGATTTATTACAGACGAGTTGACAAGGATATGCGGCCATTTGCAGAAGGTTCAACCTGTATTGGACGAGACGGACGTGCGCGATGCGAAGGACCAAAATAATGAGAACGTAATAAATCTAGTATTTACTACTCGATACACGCGACTTTGGCTGCATAGCATTATCATTTCGAATTGCCCATTTAACCCGTAGATCCTGTACTTGAACAAGCCAAAGCAGAAGTTATCCCGAACCCTTCTGACTGCTATATGTATGTATACAAAAAATCCTCAAAATCTGTGCAGCGGTTTAAACGCGGAACAGCAACAGCAACATACAAACGCACCTCTAACATAGATCTGTAGAAGATAGATAACATAGCTCTAACATAACTCTAACATAGATGTATAGTATGTGGTACAGTAAACACATAAACTCTCACCTCTTGTAACTTCAAGATAAGGTCGTCATCATTCGAGACTTCCGCTGCTGACTGTGCTGTGTCATGTCATGTGTCAGATCTACCGACGATGAGTCTCCTTCCCGTCCCGAGAGTATTAAACCCCAGGCGGTGTCAACGGTGATCGTCAACAAATCCGGCCTACTACATGCGTTAGCCAGCATCAGTATAGTTTGTGCTATACTACGTCTAGTTCGATCGGACGTGTGACGTGTGGAGCCATTGACCCTGCGCGCATACTTTCCTAAATTATTATAAAACTGTAAACAAAATAACTCGGAGACAAAATACATTCTAGTATATATTATACGAGTGTTGAACCGGATGTCCAACAAATTTACAAAATTACATCGTTTGTCTGCTCAATCTGCGCAGACTGAAATCGAACTGAAATGTTATCCAAAACTTTTTTTGTATCCTGTTACTCTAGATAGCTATAACATCATTTCCTAACTGATAAAAACTTTCATTAATATAAAATATATTAAGTTACTCTAAATTCAAGGGATGGACTGTTATCGCCATTAAAAATAATTAACGCTTTAAATTTCGTGGTTCATGACAAATTGAGAGTATTTAAAATCTTGCTGATAGTTTGAATAACTTGTAGCTAATAATGATTTCTAGTCGCGGATCAAATTAAAGGCAAATTGGATATGTATCCAATACAATTTAAGACAAATTGGAGACATCTCATACAATTTAAGGCAAACTAGAGGCATCAAATTAAAGATAAATTGGAGGCTTCCCATATAACGTGGCCATATTTTCAAAATCATGTGTCTAGAGCACCCGGTATGAAATCACGGTAAATAAACGACCGCAACAGAATAGAACAAATAGCTAGGAATTTGCAATAGAAATAGGAATTAGGAACAGAGAATTCAGCTGTCAGTCATTATTTTACTAATACTAATAAAAATGTATATGTATAATCTGAACTAAGTTCAATACGTGTACGTGTACTTACTATATGATTTGAACTTCAAAATTAAACTTTATTAGCAATTGTTTGATTTTAGGTTCTAAAATTTTGCATAGTCGCGTCTTACGTTCTTCTTTTACACATCTGAATTTCGCTAGCGCTATCCCTGTCACATTGTTGGGCTCTTAAAACGTCCTGTCCGTCATCACCATCGCCGTTGTGTTGCGCCCGCGCCGTTGTGTTGTATGTACAAACACGAGTGACTCAGTTGACAATCTAATTTTGTGGGGCTTATAAATAGTTCAACGAGAAACTACGAGTAAAGCTGCTTACCTATTCGCAATATTATTGTTTTTCATAGTATCACCGTAGGATTACATTTAGTTCTACGATTGAATCCTTCTTACTACTTACTATGTTGCCTCTAACATCTGCGTCGATGGATACGATCGAGCTCACAATATACCTTCCGTAGCGTGCTATGGGCGTGCTTCGAAATACAGGATTCGGTTTATCAAATGACGCGCTCCGTTTGGTGAATTGATTGGTTTAATGTGACAGTTCCGATGCGAGCATCAGTTAGCGCTGGCGCCGGCGGGACGTTACACAGAACAATGGAAGCAGTACCAATGTCCGGTCGACTTCGATTATAATGAAAACTTTAATCTCGCATGCGTATGTTGTAACACGTTAGCTGTGCAACGCGTGTGTTGTCTCGCTTCGTGACGCAGCTTGACCGAGCGTGACATCGCGGTCATATAGCACCTCTCCCTCTCCCTCCCCCACCGGCGCCGCCTCGTTGAAGATCGAAACCTAGAATCAAAGATTCCTTATAAATATCCATAAGTCATTCAGATGATTCATATATCTATCAGACAGATACAGCAGATCTGATTTCAGACAGTTGATGTTTGTTGTTAGTAAAATAATGTGTTTGTCAACGTAATGACTCAACTATGTCACAGAATACACAATAGTACAAGTACTGTGTCCGATATTTCGAGTAAGTGACACATAGAATGGGATCAATAAACTTATTGCTAATGACAATGGTTTTGCAGTAGGTGCCTAAGCCTATATAGTCTATGTGGTAGTGTAGTGTCCCGTTGCGTTGCGTTGGCCGTTGTTCGGACGTGGATTGTAGCTCCGACTCGCTATGCGCTCTGCGGGACCAGTTCTACCAGTTTCCACAGAAATAGACGCGAATGCAGCGAGCTCTGCGCACGCGCACCCCGCACCACTAGCTGCATTGTCGTTCTACCTACTGTGTGTTGAATCATATTTATTGTTTCAAATAATATTGCTGTTTGATAGTTTGGCGGCACGAATGTATTTTATAACTTTACTTAAAACATCAACTTCAATCTATTAGCTATCATCATAAGTCAAATTTTAATCAATCCTAAGTAACAAGTCACGACAGCAAAGACGGTATGTTGACGATCAGCAAACCCATGAATGTACTACACGTCGAACGTCAAATGGTCACAGCATCGAAGAGTCGTATGCTACATCTACCTAGATAGGTACATACCTAGACCTAGACTAGACATATTATCATCTTAAACACAGTTAGATCTCGTGAACTGTATGAGATCTACTGTGGGCAACATAAAAATATCTGATGTTATCCACATACATATATCGGCCATTGCGAACTAGGTGTAATAGATATCATGAATCCTGCCCTGAAAAGATGAGATCCCTGATAGCCGACGTTGTTATCACTATACGCACGTGTATGTGTGTGTGTGTGTGACCTACTATCGGCGCATTATCTGATGTCGAGATAATCCTGGGTGATGGATTCAATGTGTGCACATTGTTTCGTAGGCTGTGTTTCGTTGAGACATGTATGCATGAATGTGTCACCGCCCATACAAGCGACACGATGTGGTATGAAGTACACGCTGGTAGATCCACGGCCGGCAGCTAGTCATGTAGGACTAGCTGTCAGCCGCGGATATACCACATATCACAAAACGAAGATGAAACGATTGTTCGTTTCAACTTCCTAGCAAATACTGCAACTTTCACCATTGTGTCAAAATATATGAACACTCTTTGAATGCCTTCCGTCGTCGTCGTGCGCTGCAGATACGATAGTCTAATGTGTGACATTCATACTCGGTGAAACATTGGCACTTACCATTAGAATATGACTGTTCATTGAGATTTCATCAGATTATTTGCTTTTGATTTGTTAGTTTTTTGATTCTGACGTTATCGCTTGTCAACTGAGATTAGTTGCCTGGAAGAGATCATCCTTAGGCGATAAGGCCGTCTATTGTGCCACACTAGGTTTAAGTTTTTCAAATGTAAATTTAGGTTACCTACAATAAAGCGTTTTAAATCTAAATCTTTGCTTTAAATCTTTTATGTGTAATATGGTACAAATCGTGCCAAATAAGTCACGATTTTTGAAACAACGAGTTTGCTCAGTCAATTACATCTTACTACCTACTCCTTCTTTATTCTGATACTCCACTATCTGCTACAACAGTAGTTAAATGGATCATTGCTGAGGCATCCTCCTGCGCAGGTGAAATTGTTATTTATTTATTGTATGGTTAGAGTATGCACTGGAACAGGAGAAAATACCACAATTTACATTGTAGTACAGGTTAATACTAAACATCTAAACAACAACAAAAACGAGGAAGGAAGGAAAAGCATCCTTCCTTTACAATACAAGCTACAGATATAGCATTAGTGATTGCAAAATTGTCATAGATTTATCCGCGCGGTAACTTCACGGATAATATAACGTCTCCTATATGCCTGAAACCTGCGACCGCCTGATGCGTTGTTATGTCTCTCCATCGCGGCGTCTCCTGCTGTAGAGAGCGACTTGGTACTGTAGTAACTCCTCACTTCACTACCTTCTTCAAAGCCACTGCCAGAGGAAAGATCCTCGTAAATACTTAGTTATACGAGCTGGAACCTGCCAAATCAGCATTGTTTCCTGTTGCATATCCTCGAGGTCAAGGTAGCGTAGCGACGATATCAGTGCCCTCGCACAACCGGGTCAAGGTGTTACTGGATGCGATTGGTTTCATTGATGATGATGTACAGAATCAAAGGATGCATAATAGTAGGGTACAAAATCAATATAGAGATACTAATTCTAACCACAGTTATAGATGCCGCGATGCGATGGTACACCTAGGTTAACAATGGTGACTTGCTTGATTAGCTGTAAGCTCGCAATTCATTGGCGCCTTTCTTCAAAGTTAACAAAAAGCTCGCATGCATCGGTGTTGGTGGGTAACGGTGTTAGTGGCGGTCAGCTACCTGGTGGAGTGCGCAGTGCGCGGGATGCGCCGGCGCGGGGCGTTGGGGGGGGGGGGGGGAGCGGGCGGTCAAGGCCGGGGCGGCGCAGGCGCGGGCGGGCGGCAGTTCGCCTCGAACAGCGGTGGAAATCGCACGCGTCAGTGCAGTGTCAGTGAGTGGCAGTTGTTCCCCGATCGTCAGCACGGCAGGTCGTCGACCGCGCAGCATGCGCGCGCCTCGCCTCGACACCACCATCGACGACACTCGCTGAACGGGACCGCATTACACACATATAGGTAAGAACCACTCACGAACTGATGTGATACCCTACCCACTTACAGTACGAAGCTCTTCAATGGATAATAACTTTTCTCAGTGAAATCCGAATGGGTCACTATTACTCGTATAAGTTGAACGGGGCCATCTATTTCTGTGGGCGACTGGAACAGTTACTCTCGTATACTGGTTGATCATCGTTAAGTGAGAAGCGAGGAATGCGGTCCGCCTGTTGCTCGTGAGTCGTGCACAAATCACAATCTAGTCTCCCAACCGCTTGCTGTTTAGTATTCTACCGCGCGCCGCCTCCGGTAACCTTGCTCAGATTGCCCTATATGACGTCTACACCACGTAATTCAGTAATGTCCTTATAATTCACTGTACAAGAAGTGCAGCCTAGGGTTAGGTTAGGAGTATACAGCGTGAGAGGCCATTGCGTGAACTGATGTTTATGTAACCCTGCTGAGACAATGCATTCATTCGATGAAAGATGAAGCTCCCATAACACGACCCAAGCACTCGCGCCGCGCGGGCGCCGGCATGGGGCAGCGCCGCTCCGAGCCATAGTACCTACATGATATTTTGTTTTATAAGTACAACACTTTTATCAGCAGTCACCATCTCTCTAAACCGTCCGTATGTTTATTACGATCATTCATACAGAAAAGTCTATTTCTCACCAACTAAAACCAACAACGCCCTTCATTTCTCACAGAGATTTGTTTTGGTTCGAGCGCGGAGCATCGGGTCGAGATCCAACACGGATTTAGTAAATAACCAGTTTCGAAAGTCGACAAAACAAACAGTGAGGAGCCCTTCGTTTCATACAGACGTGTGTATTGTACGAGTATGCAATGATCCGGGAAGCGCTCCCTCGCTCGCTTGCACCGTCACACTCACACACGGACACATCGCCTCTCATCGCTGAATCTGCACGCTTTAAATGGCAAATATTATCTAACGCTAATGTGAAAGGATCATGAAAACTATATCGCGGCGAGATCGTCGGAATAAAGTCTCGGAACCGCGCGTTGTGACAGTTAGATGTAACACTTAGATACTTCGCAATACGACTTGCAATATCATGACTTGTGAATTCATTCGCGCTGTTGCACTTTTACAACCTTATCCGTTTAATTCTGCCTTAGAACTTTGCCTTGAATAAACACATATTGAATGAGTAGTTCAGATCAGGTTCTCTTCGAAATATACTAGGTAGTTACTTAATGTTAACAGTTTCGCGCAGTGCCTTGGGTGGACAGTCGGCATTGATATTGACATTGGTATCTCCACATGACAATGTACATATATGGTCGTTATCTGCCGAGGATTGCACCGCACCACACGTTATCAGCCACCAGCCCGCGCCAAGTCAATTTATCTCATCACCACCGCTATTTGCGTTCGATGTTTGCTTTTCCTCGAGTAAGCTTTCATTTCTCGATAGTGTGGACGTAATCGCTGCGCTTGCGTCACTTCACTGTCCTCTATGCGCGTGTCAAAGAGCACATCATCTAGTGTCACTGATAGACGGTCGAAACCGTCGTCGAAGGGAGAGAGGCCGAGGAAGCGGAGGTATGAACTGATGTTACATAGGGACAATGCAATACGACAATTTAACAACATCGCCCGAAGGATACCCATGTAGTTAAGTACACCCTCGCTCAGCCATGATTCAGTGAACTGTAGCCACCGCACGCTCGTTAATACGATTACAGTTCTTTATCACATTTGATTAAGATAAGAGTCGCAGCCAATTGTCGGGAGTAGTTAGTGGCGGTAGCTTCTTAATTAGCTTTAATCGTATTCAATTGAGACGTATGTGAGAAGTAATGCGTTAAGTTGAACAACCGGGGCAGTGGTATCACCTAGATACCAACGGACGAGGCGCGAGCTGCGTTAGAAACGTGTGGTGTGCGGTGGAACAGGTCCAGCGGCCGGTGAAACTGCTTTTCTCTGGGGAGTGCAGAGAAACGTGGCCGATGCATCGCACACCATACTACACCTTACGTCTTGTACATCAAGATACATATTGCAACGAGCGCTTCACGTTCCTAAATAGGTGGGCAGTATCTAGCGCGCGTCTGTGCTGGACTCCTTCCGCGAGCGGCGCGCGGCGTGGTCTCACCTTCCTACTTTCAATATTTACATTACGCGTTCAAACTACAACCAATGATCGACGATCGATCGTGGCGAACACGAAACTCTTCGTTATAATGTTATGGAACGATTTCATAAAGCAGCGATCATCAAATATTTTCATGCGATCGTTTAGTTGGCAATGTCTAAACTGCTGAATTATGGAATTACTGTGATAGAGAAGCAACTACCGGGTTTAGTTCGAGAGTGTTCCCGCCTGTCGCTCGGTCAGTTGCTCGTAGATGAGGTCCACACCACAATAGTGTTGGAGTCTCCCAGTTCGCACGTGTCGTCGGCGGCGGTCGGTCGCAGGCCGCAGGTCGCAGCCTCCGCCATTGTCTGGCTATCGTCGCATCTCGTGTCGCAACCTCGCGTTGGATAACACTCGCCTCGCACCGCGCGTTCCCGCGCCCGCCGGCCGCTCCCTCAACATTCATACACCTTCTCTATACTGTCATTTACACGCAAACAATCATTGACATCTATGAGTTGAGATGTTAACGGAAACCAATTAAATGAGACCCTGCCTATAGTTGAAAGAGTCTAGGCATTTAATTCTGTCTATGAGGCGCACGAACAACTACTTATAGGTACCTAAAAAGCTAAAAAGTGACAAAGTAAATTGTTTTGCCATTCACAAAGAACATTTTAATAATATCTTTGGAAATATTATATTCTGCAAAAACAAGATTTGCTTTTGCAATCCGGTCTACTTTATCCAACACCAATATTTGAAAGTCTACGATCTCTGTGTGTTGATCGGAAGTCAATTTCACAGATTAATCTTTATATATCCTCGATATAAATGACCCAGCCACATAGGTAGCTAGATTAGATTAGACCATAGATAGATTTAGATACCAACTCTCATGTCACTGTATCTATTAATTCGTCAAGCGCGCTTAGAGACAGTACCTACTTTGATGAGTTGTTCAGACAATAACGGAAATACGGCAGACATGTCTGCTCTCAGACGATGTTGATAAAACATCGTTTACGTAAAGATGGGACGAGATGTTATCACAACTCACTAATGGTCTCCACTTTAAATGCGAAACGTCTGTGACGTTGTGACAATTTGAGGATCTCTCGTGTCGAGTGGTTCACTCTCTCTACATTCTGTCGCGTCAGCACTCTTTCTTTAGGCACTTTTACAATATCTCTATTTAAGGTGTAGTCTCCTATTTCCGGGCCTGAACAAGACTGATGTGTATGCCACGTAACGTACTATTACACGTATTACGTATGACCATCGCGACTCGAATGGAGAACGAACGATGAGACACGTCCGTCGGCCAATCGTCAGTAATGTAATGATAGTGCAAGTGTTGGCGGTGGCGATGATAACAGAGATCGTGATAACGGCAGTTGGCTACGTAGGGAGGTACCTATACCCTATATCTCAACATCACAAATCGAGCTAATTGGCTGTTTCTGCTTCAAGTTCTACTCTTGTTTGTTGTTTTGTTACAACTAGATATCGATTGATTGATTGATCAATGTTATGTAATTCTCTGTACCTTATGGTTATCGGAATATTGACATTTGATGTTGGGCACCTTTAGTTAACGTAAAGCTCCGTCTGTACAACCAATACATAGTGTTATTCTACTTGGCGTAACTTCTAGATTTGAATAAATAACTAAGCTTTGCTGGGGATGTATTACATTCCCGTTCCTCCGGCTACGGGTACGGCTGAACTCAACTAACTAGTAACTGATAAAAAGTAGGTATAGGTAAGTAACGAGCAACAAAAGTAACAAAACAATTTACTTTCTAATCTAATAATAAAAATTCTAATTCAAATAAAATTGTAAATTATGCACAAGTAGCGCGTTACAATTAACGACTTCCTATCAGTAAAAAAATACCTAGTTCTAGAACACATTTTTGGTTTTCTATTTAACCTACCTACTAATATAAAACGTTGCTAGCTTGATAATTGTAAATTTAAATAACAAAATAATGGAATGAAGCCATTAAATATAGAGGTACGTAATAAAAACTCCAAGATAAATGTCTCGTAAAGTGACAATATGTGTCCTCGTCGTCGCTCGGTTTCGGCGCGGGCGCCGCCATCAACGTTGAATTCATTAGTTAGTTTGTATGTAATGATGATGACGACGGATAGTAGTAAATTTGTCAAAAGTGACTTCGATTGGCCGAGTGCCGACCGTCACATCTGAGAGCAAAGACAGTGTATGTATGAAAGTAATTGTCGGCGACTCTGCGCACATTCCCATCGTTATCAATACAATATAATAATCTCAGAACAGTCGGTGTGACCTATCTAGCGCAGCGTAGTGTCAATGAAAAGCGGAGCATGTACGACAGCGTGCGCGGGCGCAGGTACAGTCGGGGGCACGACGACTTGTAGGGCGCCCTGTAGGGCGGTCGCGGAGCTTTCAGCGACGTATGCGTCGGATTGTTCTTGTTGAACGTGTAGGTTATTGAACCAATTTCACTTAAAACTGTATAGTGGAAGGTACCTACATCTGAAACCGGTTTTTCTCGCTCACTTCGCGGGTTGACGAGCGACCCACGGCCACGACACATTGCGGCTGCCCCATTTCAAAACCTAGTAAGTATTTTGACCAACTTTTACAGAAAAACAGAAAAACATGTTTTGTGTCAGCCGTTGTGAACTACTGAATATCTGACCATAAATTGATATAAAAGAAAAAGCTATGTACCGTACCATTTATTTAAGATATATTTTTGTTTTAAAATATTTATATTACATGTTTTATAAGAGAAAAAAACCTTGAAACAAAAATAAATTAAAATCTTAAACCACGAGAACTATATCAAAACCTAGTAACAGCTTCTACTAGGTTTTGATCTGGTTAAAATCGAAATATTGATTTTTGGAGCCTATGGGACTTATCGTTACGGAAATGTTCAAATATCGACTTGCTTATTTGAAGACTTAAGGTGCGGAAACGAGTCGCTATAGGTCGTGGACTTAAATGGCAATAGTTTTTTAGCGTTTGGGAAATATTGTTTTTGGAGCCTATGGGACTTATAGTTACGGAAATGTTCAAAAATCGACTTGCTTATTTTGAAGACTTAAGGTGCGGAAACGAGTCGGTATAGGTCGTGGACTTAAATGGCAATAGTTTTTTAGCGTTTGGGAAATATTGATTTTTGGCGCCTTATGGGACCTATCGTTACGGAAATGTTTAAATATCGACTTGCTTATTTTGAACACTTAAGGTGCGGAAACGAGTCGCTATAGGTCGTGGACTTAAATGGCAATAGTATTTTAGCGTCTGGGAGATATTGATTTTTGGAGCCTATGGGACTTATAGTTACGGAAATGATCAAAAATCAGAGTACCTTTTTTGAAGACTTAAGGTGCGGAAACGAGTCACTATAGGTCGTGGACTTAAATGGCAATAGTTTTGTAGCGTCTGGGAAATATTGATTTTTGGAGCGTATGGGGACTTATACAGGGTGGGCCAAAAGAAACCAAGGGGTGTAAAAGTTTAATAACTTTTTTGTTTATTAATTTTTTTTATTTTTTCTTTCAAATTATATAGACAACACTTGGAGAATTTATAATGGAGAGGTTCACAACTGAACAGAGAACCAGAACAATAGAATTTTATTATTTAAACCAGAGATCAATTATTTTAACGCAAAGAGCATATCGTCGACATTTTAACGTCAGAATTTCGCCCTCTGAAGCGATGATTCGTTGCTTAGTTAATTGTCATCACCAACATGGCAGCGTAAGAGATTTGCCTCGAACCGGTAGACCACGTTTAAGTCGCACTGCGGAAAATATTGAACGAGTACAGCAAAGTGTTAACGAAGCACCAGAAACATCTGGCAGAAGGCGCATTTTAAAAAAAGATTTACAGTTATACCCATATAAGGTGCAATTGGTCCAAGAATTAAAACCCGCAGATCATCGGCAACGTCTAAATTTTGCAGTTAAATTTCAAGAGTTGGCCAGAAATGAAATCAACTTTATTGAAAATTTGATTATGAGTGATGAAGCTCATTTTCATTTGAATGGCTTTGTTAATAAGCAGAACTGTAGGTTCTGGGGTTCTCAAAATCCAAGAGCCATTCATCAACGCCAATTGCACCCCATCAGGTGTACAGTATGGTGTGGGATCACATCTGAAAATGTCATTGGGCCCTACTTCTTCGAGAATGAAGATGGAAGTGCTGTAACCGTAAATGGAGAGCGGTATCGGTTTATGATAGAAAATTTTTTACGTCCTGCTCTTGAAAACAGACCTGGTATGTGGTTTCAGCAGGACGGAGCCACTGCCCATACTGCCCGAGACACAATGGCACTTTTAAGTCAAATTTTTGGAGAGCGAATAATTTCTCGAAATTCGGAAATTATTTGGCCAGCGCGATCGCCAGATTTGACAGCACCCGACTATTTTCTTTGGGGTTTTTTGAAGGAGCGAGTGTATGTGAACAAGCCAGAGACAATCCTTGAACTCAAGGCAAACATTGTTGCAGAAATTCGAACGCTACAGCCACAAGTTTTGAAAGATGTTATGGAAAATGCTCTAAAAAGAGCCCATCAGTGCGAAGCTGAAAACGGTGGTCATTTAAGAGACATCATTTTTCATACTTAGTGTAAAAAAAATCCATTTTGTATATTATATAATCTGAAAGAAAAAATAAAAAAAAGTTAATAAACAAAAAAGTTATTAAACTTTACACCCCTTGGTTTCTTTTGGCCCACCCTGTAGTTACGGAAATGTTCAAATATCGACTTGCTTATTTTGAAGACTTAAGGTGCGGAAACGAGTCGTTATAGGTCGTGGACTTAAATGGCAATAGTTTATTAGCGTTTGGGAAATATTGATTTTTGGAGCCTATGGGACTTATAGTTACGGAAATGTTCAAAAATCGACTTGCATATTTTGAAGACTTAAGGTGCGGAAACGAGTCGCTATAGGTCGTGGATTTAAATGGCAATAGTTTTTTAGCGTCTGGGAAATATTGATTTTTGGAGCCTATGGGACTTATAGTTACGGAAATGTTCAAATATCGACTTGCTTATTTTGAACACTTAAGGTGCAGAAACGAGTCGCTATAGGTCGTGGACTTAAATGGCAATAGTATTTTAGCATCTGGGAGATATTGATTTTTGGAGCCTATGGGACTTATAGTTACGGAAATGTTCAAAAATTGACTTGCTTATTTTGAAGACTTAAGGTGCGGAAACGAGTCGGTATAGGTCGTGGACTTAAATGGCAATAGATTTTTAGCGTTTGGGAAATATTGATTTTTGGAGCCTATGGGACTTATAGTTACGGAAATGTTCAAATATCGACTTGCTTATTTTGAAGACTTAAGGTGCGGAAACGAGTCGCTAATGACCGACGCGACGCGACGCAGGCGCCAAATATCCTTCTAAGAAAAAACCTAGTAACGCACAACTTTTAATGTCTTACTAAAACTAATAATAATTTGTTTTTCTTTATTTGACCATTTCAGAACCTATTATGTATATGTAACCATTTCAAAAACCTAGTAAGTGTATCAACTTACTAAGTTTATGAAATGGTTTTGCGACTTACTATGTTTTCAAATGGGTAAGCTTGAGATGTAGTTGCTCTTACTAGGTTTAGAATAGCGTGTATCTTTTTATTAAAACTTGTTATCGCTTCAAGTGTTTTTGGGTGATGTTAAGTCTTACTGTGTTATTGTATTCAGCCCGAAAACAAAGAATCGTCCGTTTGAAGACTTACTAGGTTTTGAAATGGGGCAGCCGATTGATAAACAGTAGTCGAATAATTCTCTGTTTGTATGTACCTAGTGTTATCTATGCATATTGTGTGCGACAGTACCTAGCCTGGAGGGTGACGCCCCGGCACTCGCTCGGCAGATGTCCTTCGCGAGTCGTCCGTGCTGCGCGCGCGTCGCTGCCTCCGACCCGTCCGCGCCACGTCCGCGCCACATCCACGCCATCTCGCGACATACCTTCTCGGATAGGGATTGCAATTGCAATAGGTATATTAATATTCGAAACAAAATATTAAGTAAACGAAACGTAAGACTCCCGAGGAAACAACTTTGATGGTAAGTTGTTTGGATCTTAATGTATCTTCATGTTTACAATAAGTAGGTAGTATTTGTTAGTTTGTATAATATGGAACCGCCGCTACTGTACCTACGTAACATCAAATAAACAATGATCAATTGATCACGCACGCTTGTCTCACTCCCTCCGGACGTCCGCCCTCTTTCCGTCTCTCTCGGATTTCCTCCAAAATTTAAAATAATACGTGTCTACTGGTACTGGTACACGTGTCTATTACAAGTATTTCGTTCGATGTACCTATTGGCACATCGATATATTGAGTATTCCATTTACTTGTATACTTAGGTATTTCGAGTTAAAGTGTCTTTCGTTTTAATGACAGTTCGATCATTTTATTTACGCTTTCGATATACTGACGTCGACCTTTGATTTTGAGAGAGAACCCAACAGTAATCCGATATCAGATATAACCTACTCCACCAAATTCTGCAAATTTTCAAGCTTTGCTAAACCCCCTCATTTGGGGATTTTAGTAGTATTACTTAGAAAATTGAAGAGATGCTTTCCATAAGTCAATGTCACCGGTCGGATTTATACTAACTCCTGCGCACCATTAGACCGTGGCTCTTCCGTCTGAGCTGAGATAATTCCATTTAATATTTGTAGTAAAACTTTCACGTTTCCGAAACACAACACGGTTTGATAAATACTCATAGATAACAATTCCAACACCAAACTTAATTTCTAAATGGTAAAAGCTCTTTCGGAGCTATTGTCTGCCACCAGTATAGTAGCAGAGACACGCGGCTTCTCTCGCACGCACCGTTACTTCACCCGGTTCCTTTAGACATACAATTTACACTTCAAGCGGGGAGTTATCGTTAGTTAGTATCTCAAACAGCTTAAATTAACACTTGTTTTCTAGTTTGATCCGCGACGACCGCGAGGCAGGTCGCCGAGCGACTAGTCGACCGACTAGTCCCGAGGGTCGTACGCGTCGCGTCGGTTCGGTGTAGACTACAGTGTCTCAAGAGTGCAACATTCTAATGATGCCATAGGTTAAACCAGTTCGGTCGAGTTACGTCCTTCTTCCGTACAGTCTCTCTAGATCGCTGTGTGCGGTGTGCCAGCGAAACGTCAGCATGTAGGTCAGTCATCTCATCATGAACCGGGCCACGCCACGCCGCCGCCGCGGCACCGCGCCGGGACGGAGGCGGGGCGCGGTGCCGTAGATAGAGATCTACAACAATGTCTTCATTACAATACAAAGAGTTACGTCACTAACTCGCTCCCCCGCCGTGTTTTCGGTTTCATTTTGATAAACACTTTAATTTCATATCAGCACTACGAAACCCGAACAAAAATATGTAATGCTTCGATTATGCTAATGCTAACCTTTTTAGTTGAACATAAGTGAGTCACCCTCATTAGAAATGAGTCCATGAATGTTCGCTTGACATTGAACAAGCTAAGTGATTTGCTGCGAGTTTTAAGTAAAGTGGCCCAGTTCGACAGAACTGCACTAATTACTCGGTTAAATAATAGGTAAAAAAATGTGAGTTGTCTTGAAATAGTTTTGTTTCGCCTTGATATTGTATCATCGTGTGAACTCTGTATTCACTCGGTTTTTGTGCTATGATTGAACACGAGCTTATGAGTTGAGTCTTGAGACTGTGCTCTTGTACGTGACGCGATGAGCAGTAGGCACTAGGTAGGTAGATTAGGTACTCTATAATATTCACATTTCAAGTCCCAATGTCAAATCTGAATTAATTAATTGTTTCCAATAATGCGATGATCGGTGCGAAGCAAGTAGGTAGTACGGTCAATAGAAACATTAGGATGTTTTTGCTTAGCTACTTGTTATCATTTGTTTGAAATACTTTTTCGTAAGTGTCGCCATTTGGAAGTCTATTTTTAACCCCCGACGGAAAAAGAGGGGTGTTATAAGTTTGACGTGTCTGTCTATCTGTCTGTGTGTGTGTGTGTGTGTATCTGTCTGTGGCATCGTAGCTCACGAACGGATGAACCGATTTAAATGTAGTTTTTGGTTGATAGGTTACTTTTGCGCGAGTGTTCTTAGCTATGTTTGATCAAAATCGGTTCAGCAGTTCATAATATATTATGATGGTTAAAGCTCGGAAATAAAAGACGAATGTTTTCAAATATGCCCGAGTGGGGTATCAAATAAAATAGCATGACTTTTGTGACAAAAATAAGCATATTTAATCAAAATCGGCTTAGCCGTTCAAAGTATATGTAGGATCAAACTCGGAAATAAAGACCGAATGTTTTCAAATATACCTACCCGAGTGGGGTATCAAATGAAAGGACGTTACTTTTGTGACAACAATATGCATGTTTAATCAAAATCGCTCTTACAAAAAGGGTGAAATAAAAAAATTAAATTTAAAATTTAAAAAACCCCCGACTTAAAAAGTCAAACTTTAAAAAACTTTAAAAAGGCAAAAATAAAAAGCCGAAAACAAATTTCATGTTTTTGAGTAGGTATGTAAGTGGTACCTTACGGTCCCGCGTCGGGGGACGCGGGAATGTGTCACAGAAGTTGATGGTAACCGACCCGTGCTTATAGTATCTAACGTTCCCGCGTCCCCCGACTCGGGAACGTGGGAACGTAAGGTACGCCTACTCAAAGACATGAAATTTGTTTTCGGCTTTTTATTTTTGCCTTTTTAAAGTTTGACTTTTTAAGTCGGGGGTTTTTTAAATTTTAAATTTAATTTTTTTACCTTCTTAGCTCTGATTTGATACCAACGAGCGACGTCAGACGAAGGTTGCATGTGTATTGTGTAGTGTGTAGGTAGCTGGCAGACATTCAACGTGTTCATATTTCATTGTACTCATTCATTTAGGTAGGAAAGGAACCTACCTACGTCTACTTTAATTATTATTCTATTTAGTTTACTTAAAAAAATATTATTCTAAATAATTTATTTAATCTGTAAGGAGATCAATTAAAGCCAGGTCATAAAATAAATGGAATCATTTTAATTAGTTAAATATTTAACTAAATACATACTTACACGTACCTTGCTCATTTCATTAATTAGGTACAAGGTATTCTCGTTTGTACCTACCTACCTATGTGTATATGTGTGTTTTGTGTGTTACCTATGCAGATTTTTTGTTAAAACTAAGTTTTTGGAAATCGAATAGGTAGTAATAGGTAGGTATAAGTTCCAAGGAGTTGAAAAGTCGTTTCTGTTTTTACTCTCGTTGTATGGAGAAGTATACGCAGCGACTCGCCCGCCTAAAATTCGAATGATATTAAAACAGGGTTCCTGCCGTTATCCATCATCATCAGTATCAACTATCACCACATCGCTTATTTTACCACAAATTGTATCTAAAAGCAAGCACAACACGTGTTGTGTCGCGTCGTGTCACAACTCCATAAATAAACACTCTTAAACGGCCCATAACGTTGACGAGTTATTTTAATGAAGAACATCTGGATTCTGGAGCCGTCGCGTCGACGCGTCGCGTCGGTCGCCGCGGTCGCTCGCTAGTATCGCGTCGCGTCTCGATACCTGACAGCCTGACACTTCCACACACGACATTAGTTGCATCAAATGTGCCGGAACTCTGTTCAGGCGGAGGGGTTTCTAAATTAATCACTTTATGGTTTCACTCTTTTGTAGTTTCATTTGGTTTTAATTAATATGAATTCTGTTGATGTTCTCACTTTTTACATCCAACTCTGAAGCTCTGAAAGCTGAGGCTTAAGTTGGTACATTTGTTACAAGGTAAGAAGACATTTATTTTATACTTTTAGTGTTCTTTCCACCATATTGGTCTCCACTTGGTACTCGATGAGGTAGGGTTGCCAACGATCGGCTCCCAGTCTATAGACTGTTAGCTCCCTTTTCATCAGTCAATCAAGACAAACAAAGCATTTTAATAGATGTATCTAGATTGACTACCTACCTATACTAGTATCAGTAGAAGAGGTTCTCATAATATTTGTCGAGATGCCACGATAATTTGTCTTTTTTTGTAGTTTTCTACAAACATAAGGTCGGATGGAGGCTCGAGTCTCGAGAGACGCCTCGCCGAGACGCGGTGAAAGCACAGCTCATGTATATTCAGTGTGAGGCCACTCGGAACTCATCGCAGCACCCGTCGAGTGGTGGCCCGTCGAGTGGTGGCCGACAACAAGCATTTGGGGACACTATCGGTCTATAACTGATCCGTGACGGTTGCACCTCCGGGGTGGCCTGACGGTACAGCGGATCCCTCTCTCCATATACCCTTGCTGATCATAGCTGGGGACGCTATAACATATATGCATAGGTTAGAGGAATGGGTTTCCTGGCCGGCAACACACGCCCGTGGCCAGTGGCCAATAGCAGTAGCCACTGGCCAATAGTGATCGATCAAACACATCAAGCAGATCCAGACATTGAAAAGAATGGGATTGTAGCGATACCGTAGATAACAATAACACGGTTGTAGAGACATTTCCACGCGGTATATTGATTTCTAAATAAAGTTATTATCTCGATATAAATATTAATAAGATCAAAAGAAGCTCTATCAGATAAAACTCGTATTCGTTCGATACGTAAGCATGGTTAAGAAACTGGTTCAAATACGGAATTAACACGAATTCTAAAAGAAAATATAAATGTGTTTAAATTACACAATGTTGTATAATTCGGTATGGATTCTACCAATATTTGTACAATTCTAGTGAAGTCGAGGGAAATGATTGTTTACCGACAGCAACGATAAGATAACATACATCATAATATCTATTTAGTGCAGAATTTAATCAAGTAAATAGTTTGGCTTACCCACTCTCATACCATACCATGAATACCATGATGGTTGATGGCGCTTGAAACACTATAATAGTCGCTGATTCTGAAATTATTTGATTATTGATTGATTGAGGTACCTACGTACCTAGCTACTAAATGATCGATTTGATTACCGATATGTAGTAGGTAGGTTATGTTTTAGTAACAAATAGTATAACTACTGGTAGTTCTGCGAACAATAAACCTATAGACCTCCTAACTCCCAAGCACAAACTTTATTGCTAAGTACGCTTGGACTTTTACTATACCTATTGGGAAAATTATAAAAGTGACCAATTTACTAGAGTTTGATGAGCATTTCTTTTCGTCATTTCAAAGATACTGCACTGATTTTTATCAAAATTTAAAACTACTCTCTTTCAAACAAAAAAGAAATATTGAAATCTGCTTTTTATAGCAGAGATATCGGTTAGCCCCTTTTTTACGGGAAATATCCCAAATCAAAAATCCCCTACAACAAACATCTTATTTATAGAACCTGTATGAAGTTCCATCTGTAGATGAGAACGTCATCCAACTGTAGATGAGAACGTACGTGCAAACACACAAAAGCAAATTTTGCCAGACTTGAAGCAGGAACGCTTAGTTTTTTTCGATCTCTCAGTCAATTATATATAGTTTGTCGGCTACATACAGGCACTAATATACCTATAATAATTGGAAACTACATGCAGCTTGCTATGCGATGCTTGCGCGTGACCAATGACCATCCACCATGACACCGCGTCATCTCAGCGCGGCGCGGGCGCGGCGGCGGGGCGGCGCGGGCGCAGCGGTGAGCGAAGAGACGACGATTATTTACTTGTTTATTTATTGAAACAACCAATGTTCAATTTATACTGTAAATATAAATATAGGTGCATGAGTTACAATAATACCAGCCTTTCCGAGCTCGTATTCCAAGAATATTAATTAAATAATTGCTCACATTTATAAACTAACCTACCGAAGTAGACCTTATTTTTTCGTATTATATTCGCGTCTTTTTCCTTGACAAGATTCTTTCTGGGAAGTATCTCTTTGTAATCTATCTAGGTAGGTATACAAACAAACAAGTTTTCGACAGTACAACTCCTCCAGTAATCCGCGAGATAGTCGATAGTCATTATGAGAGACTGGTGGTAAGGGTGTCGGTCGACCGTTCAGAAGCCGTATACGTATACCTACGTACTCTAACTTGGTTAACAATTTGATAATCCTATACAGTAGGTACATTGCTGCTGTGAATGACCTAACGCAACCGTGGTAATCACCAGTTGTGTCAAAGCATAGTGCCTATCACATCGTTGTTAACCGAGTTAGGTCATCAATTACCAGTCCATGAATTCTATGAATTCCAAACCCCTGAATTCGGTCATATGGGAATTCGTGGAACAAATTAGCCGCAGCCCGCTAACCAGTGAACGTCGCAGTGTTCGTCCCTCTGTGCTCTGTGCTCTGTGGACATGATTCGTCACCCACCAGTCACCAGCAACACCAGTGAGTGAGGGGCACTCGATGTGATCGTGTCGTCACGATGTACTCGCATGCAGTGCTCTAGTGTAGTGTAGCAAGCGACCGATGCGATGTTACATCAATCGACGACGTCTTCTATTCTAAGACGTAGACGTATCGAACGAACGGAACGGAGCGCCCATTGTTACCTCGTCGACAAGTCGATGGACGTTGGGCAATCACTTGCTTCGCTACTGTTTGATGGTACACTAGATCGAGCGATGTGCAGCGCTCTCAATTTGCGATAATGTCTTCACATAGCTACATATAGCTTATATCAGGTTAAGAAAGAAACGATAACATTATCAAATGGAATTGGTTGGCTGCCTCTGACACATCAAAAAAAATCAAAAGAACAAGGTGTAAAGTAATCAATCAAGTCAACTGAAAACCTATTTAACTTTTGAAAACATATACCTACCTACTACTTATTTTGAGCCATTCCATTAATAAAACAAACATTAATTATAATTATTATATAAAATATGTAGTCAATTATATCGATTACATCAACATAACTAATTGTGAAGTGATTAGATCGACCGACGAAGGCGATATTCTATTGAAATACCCAATAAGATAAGATTAGTGTAGGGACTTCGATAGGGAGACAGATAAGTAGTCCGTGGACGTGGGCCGAGCAGTCGCTAGTCGGTCGAGTGACGACACTGGCGGCGGACTACAGTGACCTCAGTGCACAGTGCAGTGCTGTGCAGTGTGCAGTTACAGCAGCGACGCACCACCAGGGGCGACATGGTCTTACGAGTGAGTCGCTTAGCTACGTCATCCTTGTGGTCACAAGCAACGCGCCGAATCAATTGTACAGTGTTACATTTTACAATGCCTACTTTTATATCAATTGACGCATGTGTCCAATACTTCCAACCGCGAGTCGGGATTCAATGTGTTTGTATTGATTGTGATTGTACAACAAGTCGACAAGTACCGCGATACGGTATTTAGTCAGATTTGATCGCGTGCGCTGCCGCGGCCTGGAGGCGACATAATTGTTGCGACGATGATTTGTTGACAGTTCCCGGTTCGGTCAATATCATCATTGTAATGTAACATCAAATGTACTCGCTCGTCGTGTGTGATCGTTTTTGCTTTACTTTTTGTGAACGTACCGTAATGAGTACCTACCTAGGTAGGTATTAGTTAGGTGTTGTTTTTGTTAGTCGTCTTCAATGTTTGTGGTGAAGTGTTCGTCACGATCACGGACCTTCAGATGCGGACTATAGCTTAGTCCATTCGTCAGATGAGTAGGTATGTGAGAGTGTTATTATAAGTTGTTCGACTATACTACAAATCAAAACACAAATCACTAAATCAACACAAAATAGAAGAAAAAATTAATAATACAATAGTGAAAAGCAAAGTGTCTACTTCTCCGTTGAAGATATATAGACAAATAAACGCTTTATTGTACTAAAATATACAAATATTAAAGAATATTGCAAAGAAAAACTTAATTCTAGTGTGGCACAATGACCGGCCAGATTTCTTCCAAGCAATCAATTGAACATCGTACTAAATATTTATTTCAAAAGGATAAAACAGTGTATGAATGTACGTGTAGATACATTGTACCTATTTCTAGTTAACAACCGCTGATCACTAGTTAACAACAATAAACCCGGAAGTTGATTCTTCAAGTTCTGCGCGTAATCTTGCTAATCAAGTTGTATCATATCTAAAATATTCGATGATTTGTAAACGATCCGTAGTTTTTTCTCAATAAATACCTCGTGAATGTTGAGGTGAGCTGCTACGAGCGTCGTGCGGTCAGCGGTCAGCGGTCAGGGCCGGGCAGCGGGCTAGAGGTCGCGCAGGCGGAACTGCGGCGGAAAGATGATCGCATCCTACACACGCCGCGCCAATACCTTACGGATATTCGTAGGTAACACGAGAGTACACGACACAGGTGCTGGAGGCTGATTGTATTAGCCACCACCGTCTGAACAATGTGGCCACCACCGACTCAGCAACGTTCCGTACTTGTATTGTCTATCAGGACGTGGTGTTGTATGTCAATTGTAAGGTAACGGAGGGAGGACGCGCCCGAACGGAATGTGATCGTCGGTGAGTGTCATGAACATGATGAAGTAACGTGAAGTTGGTGACCTGAAACGAAGACTTCAAACCTATTAGTGGTGAAGTGTGAAGACGTTTTGTTTCGTAAACACGCGCTAGAAACTCGAGCCGCTAAGTGACAAGTGACACCACACACACCACACTACCCACGCACACGCCAGCCACGACCGACGACGCGGCGATGGAACGGGTCGCAGGTAGGGTTGCCAGGCCCAAAAATTAAAAAGCCTGACACAGATTCATATTTAGCCGGACATTTTGCCCTAAAAGCCTGACACATTGGTTTCTCATCTGTCTATGGAAAATAGGCCACATGCCACGTTGCGGCCTATTTGGTTATAAAAAAATGGTTATGTACCATTTAGGCACACAATATCCCATTCGCAAATGCCCTTTCTCAAATAGTCCCTTTCGCAAAATGTTCCTTTCTCAAATTGTCCCTTACCAAATTACATGTGTATGTAGTGCGAATTAAAAGTAAATTTTGATGTTTTGCCAAAAACCGGCCACACTATCAAAATTGGGTAAAAAACCATAAAATCTACTATTATTTGAAATTTTAATTTACATCTACATCTCTGGACTGAGTTTGTACATAGCAAAATATCTACTGTTTCAAAAAGTTTATTAAAAACAAGTTTTACCGTGGCGTCCTCTAGTGACCTGAAACGTTAAAACTTAGCTAACAACATACTTGGAACCTAACCACACCTATCCAATGCAGACAACCGTTTCTAAATAGTTTAAGTCGTTTCTAACAAAAAGGGTAACAGATACACACCTCTCACATCAATCAGTGATTTTGAGAAAAGGACATGTTGCGAAAGGGACTCTTTTAAGAAACTAGTAAAGGGACATTTTGCGAACGGGACATTGTAAGCCTAAATGAACTGCGTACTCAAGCTTACAAAATGTTCAAAACTTTAAAAACTACGCAATCACTGAGATCTTCATTGATATACCTAACATACTGAGATTACTATCTACTTATTTACTCACTATTATTAATTTACAATTTGTAGGTGACTAGTAATTTGGCATTTGAACCAATTTTGTGCAATTTTCCGATTAGTTTTAAGAAGCTTTATGCGTGGCCGCGTGACTCCGCGAGGGTTGACCAAAAGCCTAACAAAAGCCGGACAGGCCGGACTTGTAAATGTTTGGCCGGACACGACTGTAAAAAGCCGGACATGTCCGGCTAACGCCGGACATCTGGCAACCCTAGTCGCAGGCTGCGTTTCCATCAGATAGATGGGGCTAGATAGAGCTGCGTGCTGTTCATAGAATGTTATATATTTATTTAAGTATAAATAAACAACATTCTATGAACACTATAACAATTTGAAAAACTACGGCCATTTCGGTCATAGAAATTAATTAATTACCCAACAAAAGAGAGTAACAAGAGGGTTCTGTGTGTTTCAAACAATCAGCTTTCGCTTGTTAATTAAGAATTTTAATCTGCCGACTTACAATAAAATTATAATTCCACGATACCAAACGATTTTTAGAACTCTTTCTGAAACAGGCGGGTTTCATTTACCCCGGTGCCTGCACAACAAACTGTCTCAACCAGTCTTTAACTGTCATAGGCCATAGCCCATAATAACCATAATGTATCACATTATTTACGGGCGGCTACAGACTCGAATAAAACTCGCTTGATGATTGCAATTAAACGTATAATACGACGACACGACTGACGTTGTGTTGCAAAACTTTATGATTATAGAATGGAGACGGTAGCGGTAGGAATGGTTCAATTTAACCTTTGTTTAGGCGCGTCCGTGCCCGCGCCCGCGCCGCGCCGCCGCCGGGCCGTGAGACGACCCGACCGTGGCTAATCTGAATGTTAGAATGTAATATAAAATTAGAGAGCGCCCGTGGTCCGATCTCGTGTATTAATTCATCACATTATGAGGAGAGTAGGTCACGCGCGCGACGACTACCGACCGAGCGAGCGAGTAGCGAGTAGCTAGGCTCTGGGCGGTCGGTGGACGGAACGGGCCGATACACCAGCAGAGGGTTGCTCTTGCGGCTACTTACGACATCGTTGCCTACCGTGAATTGCCCGTTTCGTTGTTGTGTTTCGGTGTTTGTTTGCACTGAATTTGTGTGGACACTTATTCCACAATCAAAAGGTCTCAAACATGCCTAAGCCCTGCTCATTTTTATTAGAAAACGGTTCCGCAATTGTTGGTAAATTCATCCCCAAAACTTCAAATTCACTAACACTTGAAAAGCTTTACTTACCAAAATTAAAAAATATAAAGCAGAGCTGAGGCAACTTGAGATATTTTAATTGCAAAATTAGGTGCCCTGATTGTTCGTCGACAACATTCCAAAGAAATAGCTATTATAACCAGACACGGTCGATCACCGTCTCATCATCGCCGTCATTTTATTATATTACAATAACCTAAATAGGACGTATTCTTATCTTATCTTGCTATCCACGGAATTACCCACCACACCACGATAATTTGCTAAACAAATATGTATCTATCTACCTAGCGTAATGAGAGACTAACAATGCAATTACACTGGTAGCTGGGTCACAGGGCTGATGACACCGATCGTCCCCTACCACCGCACACTGGGGCGGGTCCCCTACCACTGCACCGGGGCGGATGACACAGTCTAGTCCCACTGCTAACAAAGGAAACTACACGAAAACATACGAGTTCCCACAATTTATTAGGGAACAACCTCGATCAGCAGCAGCGCTTGCGTGCCGTTTTATAGGAACATTCCCACTGGATCGAGCCATAATACTGTTTCCTTTGTCGTTGGTCCAATATGGACCTTGGCAAAAGGTAAAATTTTTGAAAATACTTAGGTAGGTATAATATTTTTATTTTAAAACAAAATTACAGAAGTTCTGTATCATTATCCCTAGGTATTCCCCGTAATAAGGGGGTCGTTGTGTATCGGACGGCGCGGCGGACAGACAAGACACTATCTACTTTGTTAATCTACTGAAATGATATGCAGCTGGCTATTAATGCAATATTGGCTTTTATTCGAGTCTTCGTAAATATGTATTGTACTAAAAGTTTAAGGTTAATCTAAATACATTATTCCAAATGCATCGGTTTGACCGCCAAAACTGTATCGATATATTATAGCAATAAAAAGATTGCTTTCATTTGCAATACTTACCTAACAATTTAATTTATAATAAAGGTTTCCCTAATACTGCTACTCAAATTCCGAAATTCTCATTTTGGAATTTGAATAGCTACCTATCTATAATTTCGACGTATTTCGAAAAAATAATAAAAGTAACGGTGTTAAATAGTCAAAAAGATAGTGTGATCGATTAAGACGACTTCCAAATGAAACAAGTTTCACTAATATTGTCCTCACATACAGTAAGGTCGTCGACCCGACGCCGACCGACGCGCGCCCTAGGCGGTAGTGGCGGTATCCCACAGTGGTACAGCTATCTGTCATGTGACGTCGTTTAGCAACAACGTACCGTACCTAAGCAGGTTGTTTAGTTGTTTTATTATAATTATAATACATTGCGAGCTGATTTATATGCGACGTGCGTTTACAGTTAGATGCGGACTTCTCTACACATTTGTATTGTACACTCGACTTCTTGCCATACAGACAGACTTGGGTGTTCACCTTTGTTTATCCGTTAAGTATTGCATCCTCGGACAAATCGTCGCCATTTTAAACAGTGTAACCTTTAATGTAATGTGTAATGTGTACAAATGAATGCTTTGGGTAGCAAGCATTCATTTCCAACTAGACATGGTGGCAACATTGCTTATCCAAAGTGCAGACTTGCTAAAATGTCTAAAAGTTATTTGTGTGTATGTGTCTTGCTAGCAAATAAACTTTCTGCGGAAACAAGAAATTTAAGCATTTCAAAGTTTAAAGCCACTATTAAAAAATTGTTAATAAAAAAGGAATTTTACTCATTAGACGAAGCTCTGGCAGATAAGGACTGGAAGGATGGAGTAGATGGGTAATTTTTTTTCTTTTTTTTTCCCGTTTATTGTGTTGTTTTTAGTTTAGGTGATTGATTATTTGTATAAATTGACATTGCAAATTTGACTAAGCCCCTTTACAGCTACAAATATAATTATTATCGACTATTTTATTATAATTATTATTTTTTTTTCAATCTCATTTGTGACATTGTACATTACCTATTAATTTTAATTTTATATTCCTTCTTTTATTTACTGACATAGCCCTTTTACAGCTGCAAATAGGTATAGTGACTTACTCAATTAATTAATATAATAATGTGACATGTTTTCTTCTGTATTTTTATGATTATTTTTTATAATAGGTATTCAAGCGTGCCCTAATTGTGATCTCAATTTTTGTGTTGTTCTATTTAATGTAATCTTAGTGTTAATTTGACCTCAGCCCTTGTACAGCTGCAAATAACTTCATTTACTGACATTATTTTTCATTTGTAAACTTTATTTTTATTCATTGGACTTGTTTATTATTATTAATTAATATTATTATTCTGACAATGCCCGTTTACAGCAGCAACACCGATACTCAGTTTATATCTTTTTTTTTTTAATTCAATTATGTACCAATGATGTATCAATTTATGTTATATCTCTATTTTATTAATTTTGACGTGACTAAGTGTTCCAGAAATAATAACTAATTATTGTAGTGTTCCTATGGTCTGAATAAATGAGTATGAGTATGAGTAGTATGTGTATGTGACTAATAAATTGATACACCTTAGGTTGCAGAATGAACTACATATACTTCAAGTCCTAACACATAACTTAGTCCTGTGGCCTAGTCTCCACTGGCAAAAATACCCGTGGACTTTACATACAATAATTACCTATCATTTGTGAATCGACCATTATACATTATAGCTACTTACTAACAACTGTAACAAGCGGGTGCTATTCCCGACTCCCGACACACACACCACCAGTGTCGGTATAAGTCTAGCTAGATGCATAAAACATCAAAGCGACACACCTCACACACCACGCCGCGCCGCGCGCCGGTTATCTCTCTCTCCGTCTGTCGACAGTCGACACCCGCCCGTCTCACCCGCGAGCTGCCGGAAACTATCCCTCACGTCACGTCACGTCACATCGCAAGCGTTCTGTCTTCATCTCGTTTGAGATATCTTACTAAATGTATAGGTATTTTGTATGTGTTTCAAACCTTCTGGAACAAATCCTTTAACTTATGATTATTGATAAAACAAACGTATCTAAATCAGTTGCGTCATGCGTGAAGGAACTAGCGGACGAACATACCGACAGAGAGATGTGTCGTCATTGTGCATGCCAAACGGACTGCAATTCGGCGGGTTATTCCACTAATCCCCATTGATAATCCCCATTAAAGGGGATTTGTGAACTTTTTGTCCACAAATCCCCATTACTTGCAAATTCTCAAAAAATGGGGATTTGTGGATGAAAAGTTCACAAATCCCCATTAATGGGGATTATCAATGGGGATTAGTGGAATAACCCAATTCGGCGACCAGTCTCGTAATAAATCTGAGACGACCTTGGTTGGTTAGGTTAGGCATGCATGTATGTTGGTCGAGCTCTTTATTCAAAGCA
This sequence comes from Idaea biselata, assembly GCA_958496205.1. Taxonomy (NCBI): domain Eukaryota; kingdom Metazoa; phylum Arthropoda; class Insecta; order Lepidoptera; family Geometridae; genus Idaea; species Idaea biselata. Next base: position 22,829,857 of record OY292405.1, on the reverse strand, counting down.
CACCCTGCGCCGTCGCCGATCACATCGCGCCTCCATCTCGACGCGACCGTCTGGTCTGCGGAATGCCCGACTTGCGTACCGTTTGATCGAACAATTTGTGACAATGATCGTCTTCTTCCTGCTGTACTATCGTCGTCGTACTAACTACGCGGTAGTCTGTGACGAGCGCGCGGCCTTCACACAATTACCTGACCTATATTTAGATTCACAATAAATATACAAACCGATGCGCACGCGCAAGTGTAGACGCTATAACAATCTGAAACTCCTCTACCTATTATAATAATATGTGATCGATCGTGTTCTATTGGATGGATCGTGTGGGTTCGGTATCGGTCGCCACTTGCCTATTTAGAGGTGACACGGTGACTGATACGGCCGTGAGACCGGCACGCGACTTCACTGACACGCCTCGTCGAATTCAATCAATATTTACCTATTTAGACAATAATTGTATACATACTTATTTAGAGACTTACTTAAATAACTTCTGTAGAAGTTGCAGGAACTACGTATTATTTCAGTTAAGTTTTCCTCGTTGTGTCAATAACATCTAAAGTGTTATTGTCACAACGAGTAATACCTACGTGGAATTATTGGTGATATGATAAATGATGAAACTGCTTGTTTGTCTTACTGTCACTATACTATACGTTGAAGACTAAACTCAGGATCAATTTGAGAGCGCGCGTTGATGTCTTTTCTTCACAGAGCTAACTGATGTTGTTTTTATGGGGAGGTCAGGTCACGTCACGTCACCGGCAGGCATATACTAATATACTATGTATGTACTGGCGGACGAGCGACGATGCCGGTGCGGTGTAACGGGCTCTGTCAGAATGCACAAATAGAACCATCGTAAATTACCCGAGTAACTGTCGTTGTCTAGTGTCGAGTGTCGAGTGTGTCCACACAAGGCGGGACGTCCGAGCCGCTAGCGACGGACTGCTCGATGTCAAGATCTTACCAAGGTCCATCATACTAACAAAAAACATGTGTTTATGACATTCTGCGACGTTATATACGTAAAAAAACAAGTACGTACAGGATGTAGGTAATTACGGCAATAACGTATGTAGTGAGTGAGGGTCATGTATTTAGTGGTGGAGTCGCCCTCTGTTGGTCGCCGGCTACCGGTTCGGGCTGTGCGAAGGAGAGCGAGTCCCGCTTCCTGCACACACACGCCCCGAGCCGGCGGCGGCGGCGTGGCGCGGGCGTGGCGCGGGCGGCGGCGGTCGTGTGACCGGTTCTACTTGTCTTGCTTCTACCTACAACGACATACAAGTATGAGTACCTACTCATCAACTTACATTCAATATGGTTTAAATTGTAATCGTTCTCAAAACCGTTCTAAAAGTGTCTGTGTGTCTGTCTGCTATCCTCACTCGCAGTAAAACCATAGCCAACTAGTTCCATACCTAGTCCTAGTATAATATCCCGGCACAGATGGTGCAGCTTAGATGAGTCGAGGGGCGAGATAATGAATCATCTTAAGATGTGTCCGATGATTCATTCATTCATAATAATATTATTATAGACTAGCAGTGCCCGCGACTTCGTCCGCGTAGAAAAGTGACTTTCAGGATTTGTTTATTTATTTCTTCTCATCTGAGCGATGTTCCCGGTTGCATCCCTCTCGGGAGCCCGGGGTCCGCTAAACCCCAAATTGTTTTTTTTTATTTGGGGTCGGCGCAGTCGGTAAGTCATCATTGACCATACCTGCTGCAATTAGATTTGGCAATGTTTTTACGGCCGGCCGCCTGCCTGACACCAACCCTCTTAGGGATCAAGCAGTTTATCCGCCACCGCGCGGGGAGTACTTAAGGTTAGCTAATCTCCCTCAGATCCCTTAGTCGCCTTTACGACACCCACGGGATGAGATGGGGTAACCCTTTTCTATGCCGGGGCTACACAGCTAATGTCGGGGCTACACATCTAGATTTGTTTGTTTATTATTCTGTACTTATAACATCTGTACAAAAATTATATAATACAAAATCCAATTAGATACGAAAATTGACAACAATAACTAAAAAAGACGTTTGTTGTATGGGAGCCCCTCTTAAATTTTTGTTTTATTTTGTTTTTCGTATTTGTTGTTGTAGCGGCTACCGAAATACATCTTCTGTGAAAATGTCAACCATCTAGCTATAACGGTTCATGAGATACAGCCTGGTGACAGACGGACAGACGGACAGAGGGACAGACAGACAGACAGACAGCGAAGACTCAGTAATAGGGTTTCGTTTTTACCCTTTGGGTACGGAACCCTAGAAAAGAAGTATTAAAAAGTATCGCTGAGCACAACCGCTTTGCAAGGAGCCGACCGCGCTCATACATGCGCGCGCAATACTTAATACTTATTTGGTTGCATCATACTTACATTTTTAATATCGCGATATCTTTTGAATGAAATGTCCGAATTAAATAATTCAAAAGGTCCTAGAAAGGTATTGAATTCGTCTTGAATATGAAATAATTTATTTTGATAAGGATTAATACCAAGGTACAAAATAAAAGGTTATTAAAACGACGGCATTTTAATTATTTACAAAAATTACAAAAACACTTATTGTGAGATAACTACAATAGTTAGACATATGGTGTTGCGATGTATTTTGTAGACAATTACATGTTCTACAAAGTTGTAGTACATAGTTTTGTTCTATATCCAATAGTTTTCGCAGCGCACGCGGCGTAGGGAATTTTTTGGTCATTTTTTTCACACCTTGTGTTACATTATAGAACTTTTAGTAAGGATCCCTATTTTTTTTGAAAATATAATATAGCCTATAGCCATCCTCAATAAATGGACTATCTAACACCGAAAGAATTTTTCAAATCGGACCAGTGGTTCCTGAGATTAGCGCGTTCAAACAAACAAACAAAAAAAACAAACAAACTCTTCCGCTTTATAATATTAGTAAGTAAGTAAGTATAGATAATGTACCTAACCTACCTATCTATAATAGCCAAATATGTTTCGATAAGATATAAGAAGATTGATTCCTTCCTATCTCTTCTATCTGAAATATTCATAACATAAAAAAAATAAAAAAACAAATGTCTTTTAATAATAATAAATTCTGTGAACAACACACAGCGCCATCTAGCCCCGTGGTAAGCGACTAGGCTTGTGTTACGGTGACTAGACAACGGATATAATACTTATATTTATTTTTCTTTTGTAAATACATACATATTATACATAGAGGGACACCCAGACCAGACACAAATATTTATTCTATAAGCATAAATACTTGCACCCGGCGGGAATCGAACCCGCAACCTCCTGCATTGCAGTCGCGCTCTCGCACGACGCGCCACAGAGGTCGTCAATGGAATGTTTTGTCATGCTCTTGTCCAATAAACATATCAATTTAACTGGCGACTTCTGTCGAGGTATTCATTGTATGTAACGGGCTAATTTATTTATTTAATAAAACTAATATAAAACCTTCCTTATTAGAATAAGGAAGTTACAGTACCTACATACATTACAAATCAAGTGTCAGACATTTGGAAGTATTGGAAGGTTACATATTTTACGGTCGACGATCGCTGCCGCTTGTGCTGTGCCGGATGTACTGCTAAATTGTTAAAGTATTGTAAAATAGTTGTCTTAATCCATGATTGCAGTGCAGTTTGTATTCTATCCGTCATCTGATAGCGCGTCATTGTGATCTCCGGTGCCGTCGATCATATTCACGCATCATGAGGAGTTAATGACGCACCGCATCCAACTTGTAACCGCTGCACATATTTCAGCTTTTATATTATATGGATATTATCCTATACGAGTAATCTGAGTTCGTTGATATTATCGTTTATTTTCTTAGTCACTACCTCTTGGCACTACTAGTAGTGTGAAGGGAATATTTACTTTCCCGTGGCACTACCATTCTGATTGGCTAATTAAACGCATGTTAAAAAATCTCCCGTGGCCTTTTACCTTTATCAACATATAGACATTGACAGGAAACGTCCCGTAAGGGAACGTATAGCGTCGCGTCAATTCCCGGGAATACGAGAAGCAGTGAGCATTAGGTACCCACTCGACCGGAAACTCTCGCATACACCGCATTGACTGCGCTTGTCTCGAAATCGACCTTCTGTTTCAACTGACGATTAAACTGTGTTTGTTTGTCCGAAACTATGCACTGCGCCATGCCGTGTGGAATGAAGACTACATACTACATATTATCGGCCAGTATTGCATGTGCAATTGTGCGTACGCTGTGCTGTATGCATGCTGCACAGGGCTTATGGCCCTCGCTAACTGTACCTATCCGTGTAAATAATGTCTGGCAACAGCCGCAAGTTTGTAGTCGCGAGCAACACGGCACGTCTCGGTCGTCGCTCGGCGGTATGGCTGCGCGCCAACTGTGCCGCGTTGCACAACCGACCGACCGGAGTGCTAGCCGTGAGCTAGAGCCGGAGCGCATCCCTCCCGCCCCGGTCGCGGTGCGGATAGCTGGTAGATGCTCTCCCAACTGAGATTTGGCTGAAAGTTGGCACCCAGAGGTAGTTTATAACCTAGATGAACACAGGAACGGGAACAACGCGGATGGACCTGCGGGACATAAACAAACAATGACGGAGTTAATGAACACTCACTATACTCGTAGTCACGTGCGGGTTCGTTCGTTCGGTCGTCACTCGTCAGTCTCTGTGTCGAGAACACTTACTTATCATTATTTGATCGTTAAACCGTTATTCAATTTAACGCCTATTTACCATGAAACTGTTCATTTAAATACTATTGTAGTTTATATGTGGGTTTGCTCACATTATCATAGACATGTTTACCTATAGGTCTGACCGCTCTGACCCCCCTCCAGTGGAACCTCTACCTTGTCTCGCTTGACTTGACGATGTGGTGGTCGGAGTGAACCCCGTCAACGAACACGTACGTACATGCATGAGTCTTCTGTCGTCTTCTTCGCATTTCATGTGGCGGAGATACCAAGTAGCCCCCTTTGTGGGAGAAATACCCCACTAATCAAAAACTCCACTCAGCGAAAAAAGATTTACACTCAAGCTAAGCTTCGCTCGCTCGGTCAATCATTTTATATAGATACAAATACAGTAGGATTTTATATTATAATATAACATAATTAACTGCCAAAATACCACAGACACTTAGACGCTTGGAGTCACCTCTTATGACTCGTGATTTACTCACGAATTGCCTATTTTGTTAAATAGTTATTAAAACTAACCTTTAATAGTTACTTATATACAAACAGACATGCTTCTGGTTAGTAGGTACATATAGTGAGTTACAGAATAATCAATTAATCACCATACTTGTGTGAATCCGGTAGCGATGCGATTAAGATCATCAGATCGACAGATGTTTTGATGAAATGCAACCCGCGGTGAGTTCTGTGACGCGACATGAAACTATCTTGACATGAATCCCGGCCTCTACACCTCCACACCACACATCGCTGCAATATACGTTATGTGCGAAGGATGCGTCTCGTGAGTTATTTATTCAATAACTACCTACCTACTATGTTATTTGTTTTACTAAAAACATCGAGTAAATGCATCCGCCTAGCGAATACACTGCGTTGCATGCAACCCTATCGAATTATAATCTAAGATGGTGCATTGTTTTAGACCTTCCATAATGTGACCTTTATTTTGCTAGTGACACACGCTTTCCTTCATCATCATCTCATTATTCTATATCGTACTAAATAACTGTGCTAAATTTATTTTAAACCTTAGGCTTAGGGAAAAGAATACTGTCGTAATAATTTTAAAAATAATTAGTAAAACTCAAATTTGCATTCAAATTATAAAAAATGCAGCTAAATTGCAGTTGAGCATCTAACAAAGAATGTTAAGTAAGTGGCTATCTGATCGGCCGGTATCCCGTGTACAAGTGTCCATGACCGGGAACCACCCCCCTTCCACCTCCCGCGGCCGCGTCACTCCCGCAGGTCCCTCGACGACGCGCTATATTCGCGAACACCGCGCTATTCCCGTCCGGCGTCCCTCGCCTGCATCGGCCGTCGTCGCTCGCTCCTTGCACATTGTTGTATGTTGATTGGACGGAGAACGTTCTGGAGTTCAATGTT